>WEDG01012627.1:0-46710 GCA_017591395.1 Schistocephalus solidus
AACAGGGAGCCTCTCGCTCATTTTTCCTGTAGTGGACTCCCTTGGTATTTTTGGTATTTATCGCTGCATGAATAGGAACGGCTACGTAACTGTCTGCATTGCTTTTGAACTGAGCCGCATGACGCAGCACGACCAGTACCATCCAGTATAGATGAACTAAGAAAATAAAAAGTCCAGATCGAAAACTAGAGTAAATATGGACACAGGCTTAAATGTGGGGATTTCAAAATAAAATGGCTGAATGAGCAAAAAAGCTGACTTTGAATCTCAGGTCTGGCAAACCATGGGTTGAGTTTTGTTAACTGACGACGTATAATGGATAGGTAGTAACCAACACTGTCTCGTCTTTCTTATTTTTTAATATCCTTCCTGGAAACTCATTTTTTGCATTTTTCAGTAGACTTTTGGCAATAATCATAAATGTTTTGAACTTATTTATATTTTTCTGATTTTGATGCAGTCCACAGTGCCCCTATTACGTCTGCAAGTTTAAAACTAATTTTTGAAGATCGGCTACCACTATCTAGACCTTCCGTAAATCATAAATCACCCTTTTACCTTTTTCGTTAGACAGTTCAGACAAATTTCCTCAAAAAATCTTCTCTATTTCTTACCGAAATTAATATAAAGAAAACTGACAGCTTTTATACGTTAGTTTGCAATTTTGAACTCGCCTTTTGCACACATTCTGCGTATAATGAACGTACAGTGCACTTTCGGGTTATGAAGTCTGACAACGTATATCGTACTGACCTAATCTTGTCAGTGTTGAACTTATTAAACATATTAAATACAATTTTTAGTTTATACTAATGTGCAGCAATCATTAGTTATATGGTTAGTCACTAAAGTGACGTTATAACGTAAATGCTTACGAAATAAAGAAACCAGTTTCTTCAAACGATCGTCATAAAATTACAAAAACCTTCACTTTCTAACGCTATGAATTATTTCCAACATCCTTACAAAGCACAGTTTTTATAAAATATGCATGAAAAATTAGAATCGGATCTTACAATCAGTGAAAAATATAAAATCGAAAAAAAATAGAGAAGCGTTATTGTAGATACTCGCTGTTACAATACCGACGAGCCTTCTTTCTTCATTTATCATCTTGGAATGCATACTACCTCAACTATATATATATATATATATATATATATATATATATATATATATATATATATATATATATATATATATATACGGATGCTTCTGCGTCACTACTTTGCTGTGATTTTCCGAGTTAGATAGTTAACGCACTAAACTGCCTCTGGTAAGCTTTTTTAAGACCACATGACCTTGCTTTAAGAAATAAGTTGGCTGGTTTTTTTAAAATTTAGTACATTTTTAAAGTATACGAACTTATAAAGGTATAATAACTGTCTGTATGTGCCTTTACCTGCTTCACTCATTCAGGCAAACAAACTAACCAAACTTTTATAGGCCACGTATGATGATAGACAGGCATGAGTGTAATATTTTTCGCTCAATGTCCTGTCGGAAAAAAACCGCATCACTCCGAAGTTTCGAAATTGCCCTTCGTGGGCCACGCAAGCTTGACCTCGTTCGGAGTCTTCACTGTGCACTGTCAATCATAACTGACAGGTTATCTTATGGGAACATCATGCAGCGTAGGAAAACAAAACGTTCACGATAGTCAGTTTCAGGCATTAGAATATATGCAAAATTTAACATCGATTAGTCAGAAAGAAAAAAACGGGTGTTCACAGTCTCGTAAAAAAATTTAATCAGCACTGCAACTTCTGAATCTTGAAGATCGTTAGTGTAAACATTAGTACTGCAAACTGATCACGCTTAAAAACAACATGATCCTAGAATGTTTTTTTGATCTTGAGTAATAAGTGTACACTTGAAGTGTTATTGAGGGTGAACTGTTGCTTCGCACGCGAAGCAGTGTGATTTCACAATGGCATAGAACATAGAGTAGGCGTTGGAAGATATGTGTGATTAATCCAAATAATAAACTCAGAGAACTTTTTAAAAATGCAAATGCGAATTTATGGATTAGAATGGTGGACAAAAGGAAGCTCTTTAAATGCCCCTTAGACTGAAAAGGTGATGCTAAAATGCAAATAGATCGCACTTATGGATAATAATGCATATACGTGTTCCTGATCCTGCCGGCAGGCTCAAGCGTTTCTGCAGGGAAATATTATCTTTTCAAAGGAAAAAGCAGCTGCAGCAATGCAAATTCAAACTAAGGAACTGGTCACTCAGTGCACATATTAGTCAAACATTTTAAGTTCCAAGCAAATCATCTACACATTATCATATTTTATATTATTTAAAAAATCAGCGGGGTATGCGAATCTAAATATTTCCTTAATATAGGCAACATTCTATTACTTTCCAGGGATAAATATTATGGCTAATGTAGGCTTATCAGCCACCGTCAGTCGGCAATGCTTAGGCCCAGGTTTTCAGACCCTAGGATTTGAATCCGGATTCATTGGTGAATGAACTAACTAAAATGCAAAGCCCCAACAGGGAGCCTCTCGCTCATTTTCCTGTAGTGGACTCCCTTGGTATTTTTGGTATTTATCGCTGCATGAATAGGAACGGCTACGTAACTGTCTGCATTGCTTTTGAACTGAGCCGCATGACGCAGCACGACCAGTACCATCCAGTATAGATGAACTAAGAAAATAAAAAGTCCAGATCGAAAACTAGAGTAAATATGGACACAGGCTTAAATGTGGGGATTTCAAAATAAAATGGCTGAATGAGCAAAAAAGCTGACTTTGAATCTCAGGTCTGGCAAACCATGGGTTGAGTTTTGTTAACTGACGACGTATAATGGATAGGTAGTAACCAACACTGTCTCGTCTTTCATTTTTTGAATATCCTTCCTGGAAACTCATTTTTTTTTAGTAGACTTTTGGCAATAATCATAAATGTTTTGAACTTATTTATATTTTTCTGATTTTGATGCAGTCCACAGTGCCCCTATTACGTCTGCAAGTTTAAAAACTAATTTTTTTGAAGATCGGCTACCACTATCTAGACCTTCCGTAAATCATAAATCACCCTTTTACCTTTTTCGTTAGACAGTTCAGACAAATTTCCTCAAAAAATCTTCTCTATTTCTTACCGAAATTAATATAAAGAAAACTGACAGCTTTTATACGTTAGTTTGCAATTTTTAACTCGTCTTGTACACACATTCTGCGTATAATGAACGTACAGTGCACTTTCGGGTTATGAAGTCTGACAACGTATATCGTACTGACCTAATCTTGTCAGTGTTGAACTTATCAAACATATTAAATACAATTTTTAGTTTATACTAATGTGCAGCAATCATTAGTTATATGGTTGGTCACTAAAGTGACGTTATAACATAAATGCTTACGAAATAAAGAAACCAGTTTCTTCAAACGATCGTCATAAAATTACAAAAACCTTCACTTTCTAACGCTATGAATTATTTTCAACAACCTTACAATATCTTCGAGAGGTATTCAGAGAAAATGTATACTGGCACAACTTTTTCAACCAGGGCATAAGCAAACAAGGCGAATGCCAAAAACACACCGAACCTAAATATTTGAGAGCGATTCCATGCGTCAAAAGGGCATCAAAGACCGTCAGCCGCCTTCTCGAGCCACTTGGATTTGAAGTGGCACCCAGACCAGTGGCCACCATTCGGCGTACGGAAATGAGACCAAAGGACCCTTTGCCACGGCAAGAAATATCTGGAGTTTTTTATCGGATTTGGTGCAGTTGCATGCAAAGCTCTGACGATGGTAAAACCGGAAGATTGATTCGGACTCGAATTGCCGAACACGCGGCAGCAATGCAGCGAACTGACGCCAATTCTCAAAGTGCGGCTCATTTGGCGAGAACCAGCCACAAATTCAAGTTCAACCAAGCCGCAATTCTCGCAAGAGGTAATAATCATGCAAGCCACGAGTTCCTTGAATTAGGATTAACAGGGCCCAGTCTATCAACAAATGCAATGACCTACCTAACCCTTATTTGGTGTTAAGACTCAGTTTAGCCAGAACAAATTTCCACTTCAGGAGTACTCAGGCGAATGCATTTTCCAACGCCAGGGCAAGTGAGCCAGATGGCTGAGCAATCATCAGACCAAGCTTCAACACGAGTGGTTAAATTTCAGTAGATAACGACCCGCATGCCGGTCATCCAACAAGTAGAGCACCAGAGCGCAGTCATCAGCAATGAAAGCGGAGCCATTTATTACCTTAGGCATGCAGTATCATAGCGATTGCATCCTGCAAACCTGTAACTCCCTGTGTACGAATCACCCGTATCTGATAGATTATCTGAGGATGGTTTCAAGTTAGAATCTGATATGTCAGGCGAACAGAGCTCTTGTCCCAATAATCTTAGCTAATGCTTTCCATTTTATTTTTTGATGCGCTGATTCCTTCATTAAGGATTTGTAGTGCTCTTCAATGTTTAATTTCCATCATATATCTGCCAAAATGTAAATTGACGAAGTCTTTTTCGCAACTCAGTTTAGAGGTCTAATCGCATTTATAAAACTATTTGTATTTTAACAATAGACTTATAATCATTCATTCAAGAGACTCGGGGTTGCAAAAGGCAAAATATTTTTATGATTGGTAGATTTGTTCACAATGCATCATATATGTTATACTTATCATAAGATTTCTCAATAAAAGCAGGTCAGAGAGGAGCACCTTCATTGTCTACTCTGGGGAGGCCATGGAACTGGGCCAAGGCCGCATCTTTGGCTCTCACCATTCGTCGGTCGGTCGGCGTTATAGCACCCGAGTTCTCCAATGCCAACAGCGTTGCATTTATTTCGCCTGTCAGCGTTTTTATGGGGTTTGTTTCGCATGCAACATAAAGCTGGTGATCCTACAGTAAGTGTTTCGCTTGCTAAAGGGATTTGGTTCTGTCTACTACGACGGTTGAACGCCCCTTGTCCACAGGCACGATTACGATGTCTCTGTTGACCTTGAGTTCCCTTAATGCATCAGGTTTGACCTAAGGAAGTATTGCACGCGGTGTATGAGCCATTATGAGAGATGACACCAGGTGTTGGATAAGGTTATACGTCTCTTCCGTCGCTTCCGTCTGATTGATGACCGATTTCACTGCCGCAATCACGTTAAGAGGTTTTACATCGGTTGTGTTGAAAGGGACCTTATGCCGTATAACCTGTACTTGCTCCTTCTTCAGCTCCTTTGACGACCGGTTGTGTATCAGTTTACCATTTATGGATGTCATTGGATTAGGCAGCTTGCTGAATTTGGTCTCCATTGCTGCGTCGCGTGTCACTTTCTGTTCGTGAGCTCATTCAGTTAACCTCTGCTGAAGAAGTTTCATACCGTTCTCGCCAATGAACTCACAGCATCTGGTCTTCTCTTGGTCAATCATCTGACGGGATTTGCGAAGCCTCACGTGACAATCTTGAAGGAGCACACGGATCATTCTTCTTCCATATTGAAATATGGCGTACCTTGCCAGGTCCGTGTTGACAAGGAGTTATTGTGAAACAAATTACGGCTGCTTCGGAAGCGAATGGCCAAACACGTGGCAGCAATTAGAAGAAATGACGCCCAACTCTCAAGTCGTGGCTTATTCAGTGAGAACCAGCCACAAATGCATGTTCAATGAAGCCGAAATTCTAGCAAGGGGCAATGATCACGAGAGCCACGAGTTCCTTGAATCATGGTTAACGGCGCCCAGTCTATCAGAAAATGCAATGACCTATATAACCCTTATTTGGTGTTGAGACGCAGTTAAGCCAGAACAAATGGCCACTCCAGGAGTACTCAGGGCCGGTGAGAAAGATAGCTGAGCAATAATCACACCAAGCTCCAACACGTGTGGCGAAATTTCAGTGGATAACTACCCGCATGCCTGCCATTCAACAATAAGCGCACCAGAGCGCAGTCAACAGCGATGAAGGGGGAGCCACTTATTACTGTAGGCATGCCGTAGCATTGCGACTGCATCCTATAAAAACTGCAAATCCCTGTGTACGAATCACCCGTATCTGATAGTCTCTGAGGAATGTTTCAAGTTGGAATCTGACAAGTAAGGCGAAAAAAGCTCTTGTCCCAGTGATCGTAGATATTGTATTTTTAAATTCTTCTCAGGACTTGTATTTTTGCTGTTAGCGACAAGTTGAAATTGCGTTCTTGACTTATTTTATTAGAAGTAGTCAAAATTCTTTTCAGACAAATTAGCGCAAATGCAGTCCAAACTCTACATAATGGGTTTTTCATTGTGATTTCTCATCGGTGTACTTCTAGTTAATTTTGTTGTTTTTATCACACTTTATATGAAATTTTTTTGTAAGAAATATTAAAAGTTTCGTTTTAAATAATGCTGCACAAGCATGTAACGTTTTGTTCCGTTTTCAGTGTAGCTGGAGCAAACTAAGCTTCTAGACTTCATCAAAGTTTTTTATACGACGCAGTAAATCTCGATAACCATGATTATATATGAGCTTAAATTTTCAGAAATCTCATAAAAACATGTCAATCCGTCAAACCAGAAATGCAATAAATAAGTATTTTACTTTATTGAACATCAACGCTTTGGAAAACATGCAAAGAAATGTTAACTAAAACATGCAAAATTAACGTGTCACCGGATGCGAATGAAAACTTTTAAAGTTCTCAATTCATCACACGCTAACTAAGAGCAGTGTACGTTGCGCTAAGGCTAAGACGGTTTTCATCATAAACTTTGCCCAAGAGATATGAGGATTAAATTTTGAATTTAACCTAAGCTTTCCATGGAGTTCAAAGCAAATCATTGGAACTGCATAATTTCGTCACTAAGTAAAAGAAAGGTTCAGTTAAAACGTTTCAGTTTAATTTATTAATTAAGAAAGAACGGGCCAAATAACTTAAAACAACGCCATGACGATGAGCGTTTTTGTGTCCTCCTCTATGCATCCATCTTTTGAATTTGTAAAACAAATCCTCGAAACGGCTTATGTATTTTATGAAGTAGGAACTGTCGTACTGCTTTTGAACATGTTACTTTCAGACAAATTTATATTTTCGGAAGCGCCTATAGTAGCTCACAGTTTTGCTAGGTCCCAATCTCTCAAACTGTCGATGCTCTTTCAGTACTTTGAATTTAAAATGCAATTTTGCGTTCGTTGTCAGATACTTCAGTGATGGCCTGATGTTAATGAATAACAACTGAAATCACGGTCTTTAACAGCACTTGGTAACATTTCTAGTCCAACAGTTCTCCTCTGCTTAATTTCAAACTTAAACGTGCAGCTGATAGTTTTTCTGCATCTTTTCGTTCTGTCTTAATCAGCTTTTTGCGTGCTTAATTCAAACCTTAAACACACCGTTAGCAGTTAGAAGAATAGTTCTGTAATTTATAAAATATATGCCCATCTTGAAATCTGAGAAATGATTTGCACAAAATTGTAATTGAGGATTCAGTCCCACGCATCCTATCAATTAATAATTAGACGAATATCAAAGTTAAAAAATCGATCATAATTAAAATTATTGTGGTGCTTATTTAAATATTAGTTGTTATAAATATTAACTAGTTTGTCAGTTATGCATACCAATAACGGAAACAGAATCAAGTTAGTCTTTGCTGTCATTCTAGGGTAAAATTATAGGTGCGTATAAACATGTAATCTGGCTGAATAAAGTCTAGCAGCTGAAAAAGCGATTGCAAAAAAGAATTTTGGTTACCTGACTTTTCTGCGTCCCATTCAAACACATAACCAGGAATTATCTCAGCTAAAGATGAAAGACATGCTTATAGGACGCAGTTGCCAAGCGATTACAAGAAAACTGCATTTATCTTTTAATGCATTCAGCTGAGTCAATGAATGAGTACTTATCGCATAACCATTTGGTGTCACCCTTAACTTCGACAGAGGACGCTGCTCAAGGTAAATTTTCAGTACACAAGGTCTCGGTTGGCCAGGTTTTTAGCAGTTCTCCGATATCAAGTCATCTTGCACGCGACAATTTGAGGGCGGATGAAAGGAAAACTTGCAGGCATGCGTGACCGAGAACATAGGCGTTGCCAAATGCAGCCCACACATCGACCTGGGTTAGAAAACCAATTACGGAACCTTGGACCTACTGGAATTTAACAGTCTAGCTGGTTGAACGGCCTTCTTTCGAGCATCAGGTCAACAGCTGTTTACGCCAATGCCAGAGGCATGTGTTGGTGCTGACTAATACCTTACGTAATTATTCACTATACTGACAGGACAGGTGTCAACTAAAAACCTGCTAGAAGCTTGTGAATATTACGCGGTTTATCCAAAACATTAGATGTATTTCAACTCAAATATTCATGTAAGTCTTCAAACCGAACATACAAAGATTTGTTCCGAAGGATTTTCTCCAAGCTCTGTATCAATTCCTTTGAAAATTTAAAACAAAAACGCCTAATAGGTTGACCTAAGAACTTCCAGTACAGCCATGTCATTCTCCCAACAAAAGTCTGCTTAACAAGCTACCACTGCTTCCTCGTGTTGAGTTGCAGTTAATGTGGGTGTGCACACAAAAGAAAAAAAGTTAGTGAGAAGATGTGTATGTCATCACTTGGTCAAGAATGTTAGTTGCCTAAAGTTTCGAGATTCTTTCTCAAACGCTTCATCAAAGACTACAAATCATGTGAACGTCTTCTCAGTTACTTCCTTGACCTTGAATTTTCGCTTGAACCGACAAAGCCGTTAGTCTTAGACTGCCTTTACACTAGAAAGTAGGACACCTAGTAACCAAACGTTTTTCCTGCAAGCTATGCGGGCTTAAACTGCTGCATGTGGGTGATGGACTCACCATGGATCACTGGAACAAGATAATTATTAGCCTTACGTTTCAGATTCTCTCTCAAACCAAGCATCAGAGACCGTCTCAGGAAAGGGTAATAGGGGCACAAGAGAAGCAGTAATTACAGGGTGTGGTTACTAGGCCAGAACACACCTAATATATTTAGCAGTCCTCATGCTCATCTCTGGGTTTCGTAGGTGATGCGATGATTGCTCGCCGGTCCGTAACCCGAGGCGTTAGTGTCCATGATTTCATCCCCGTTTTCGATTCTTGGCGTGACGATTGCAAGATCATTTAACCTGTTGTCACCCGCCTCCTCCTCTAATGATTAGCAATTATGCGTACTAGGGGACACAAGGAAATGGGTAATATCTATAGTCATGCGACAAGGGCGTGGGTGACCAAAAGTCCGGGAAGAGCAGGCAAAATGGCCTAGTAATTTTCACATCAAGAATCCAAATGGGACGACAATATCATGGATATTAACGACCTGGGTACCGACTAACGAGGAATCATCGTATCAACTACGACACCCAGCAATGAACACAAGCACTTATAACTGCAGTAGGCCTGTGATGGCCTGACACCACGCCATCTAAATAGTGAACGTCTTGTGGAGATGTAAACGCGATCGCTGAGATAAGAACTTCATTCGCCAGAGACTGCATCAGGTAAGTTTAATTCTTAAAAAGGTAGTTGCAGTATTTGTAGGATGCAGTCGCTACGAAAATCGACCGCTCCCTTCAGCGAGGATAATTGCACTCTTGTGGGCTAATTTGTTTGATGGATGGCATGCAGAGTCGTCATCTGCTGCAATTCCATCATGCGTGTTGAAGATTGGCGTGATGGAGGCTTGGCCACCTGGTACACCGGCATTCGCCTTCGCGCGCCCCTAGTGGCTGGCCAAACTGAGTCTAAGCGCCGAATAATGGGTTGGGCAGACTAGACTAGGGGCCTGTAAACCATGACTCAAGCAGCTGGCCATTCAGGTGCTTGTCAACTCTCATGCGAATTTCGGCCTCATCGAGCTTTAATTTGCGACTGGTTCTCGTCAACTGAGCCGCAAGTTGAGAACTAGCGTTATTTCGCAGCATAGCTGCCATGTGTTTGGCACGTCGCGTTCGGACAAACGTTCAAGTTTCTGTACCAAATACGATAAACGACTTCCGAGTTTCCTTTCCATGGGCACGGTGTGTTTGTCTCCCGATGCCTAGTGGTTACCTTCGGTCTGCATGTGACTCAGACTCCAAGTGGTGCAAGAAGGTGGCTGACAGCCTTCGAGACGTTCATGACGTATGGAATCACTCACCAATACTTGGGGTCAGCACGATTTAACTCCTCGTCTCGTTTGCATACGCACCAGTTGACGAAGTCGTGCACGTAGACTTTATCTCTGAATATTCGCTGAAGATATTGCACTTCGGCAGCCGTTTCTTCAGGTTCACTTCAGGGCTTCTCCACACGCCAACATAGCCTCCTTACGGAACTGCGTTTTAGCTGACTGGGTTGTGCCTGCATCATATTGTCTTTTTTTGAACCCTTTGGTCTTAAGGCCACAGCAATGTGACAGATGAGGACACGGAGGAAGGTCAGATAGTAGTTTTTGTCTGAAAAGGGGGTTTTGATATTTTGTTTGAACTTTAGCACCTTAATTCATTCGACGTTAACGGTGGTGTCATCCACGAACCAAGCCCAAAAGTTTGGTCTATCGTGTGGAAAACCAGTGACGCCAACGGTCGGAAAATCCGAAATTTTAGGCTGATAATGCTCTCTTTTCAGTGATCGTTTTTCCTTCTTCACAATTACTTCCTGTAACTCGCCCTTCCCCTTCTAATAGCAAACCATGGATTCAATGGGAACAACATGGGGCACTGTAATAGAGAATGCAGTAGGAGCAGATCACCCGTTCCTTTGTTTGCTGATAGCCAGTAACCCGGACATAAACACCACATAGGCAACACACACATGTTGTACTGACGAAAACTGCGTACCACCAACTTCTGGGTGTCAAAGTCAACGAAAGATATTATCATTTCAGCATCCAAAACTAAGGTATACTGCTCCAGTAATCCGATCATCATACTGGCTGTCCGCATTACTGTACAAGGATTGTGAAGCGTTACGACTCGCTTGTACGCACTGCAGTAATTGGGATATGGTGCTATGAAACATATTATGAAGCTTATTTACATCTTTTGAGGGCAGATGGGTCCACAACAGCACCTCAAAGTCTATAGTTGAGCTTGAATACGTATGTTGTTCAGCTATCTGTGGGAACGCAATCTTCCCAAATGGTGTTTCGTGGTCTTCAGGTCACCGCACATATAATGGAATTTGAAGGCAGTCGGTACGGCGAATCGCAATCCCGAGAGGACTGTTTTCATCGCTCTCGTGCAGCCTCTTCCTCACGTACAAAGGCTCGCTTACTTCGCAGTAAGCCCTCACTAAAAACTGTTCCACTTTTGGCCACCCGCTGACACATCAGGTAACCAGCATTTAGGCTAATGGAAATACTTATCCATAAGATTTTGAGTTCGTTTGAAAAACAAACAAAACTAGAAGCATAAATTGAAAATGCTTTGCTAAAACAGTTAGATGAATAACACAGATGAAATAACAGTGGATTTCATGCAAAGGCAAACAGCAAAGCAAAGTACTTTGTACCAAAATGCGAATGCCTGTACTCAAGAGCATGGAAATGACTAGCTGAGAAGCACTATTCTTTTAGTTTTGATTATTTATCTTAGTCAATGATATGTCTTTAATATAAAGGTTGTCGAACATTTCTAGTTAACTGCTTAATATATCTTGCACGATGTTGATAGAGCTCAAAACCTCTGCAAAGTAACTGTAATATAAATTATCGTATAGCCTTTCTGTATTTTATAAAGCAAATGTACGGGTAAAAAATAAATATTTACTCAACCCCAGTTTTCGAATTGAATGAAAGATTGCAATAACATTATTTTAACAGATCTTAATAAATATGCGTTTTAAAATTGCATTTCTAAAAATAAAAATTCAGGATCACTCGATTATTGGTCAAGATAACTGAAAGCTTATAAGGCTATAATGAATAAGCTGGAAAAATAGATGGATAATTGATATTTGACAAAAGGATATTACAATTTCAAAATAAAATTTTCTCCTTTCTTGAAATGTCGCATGCTCATCAACGCTTGGATTGGCAAAACACCAAAATAGGAGATGCTGGAGTGTTTATGTTAAACCTTTTGCTTGGAGCCCATAATATACTCTTTAACTGTATAAATTATAGAAAAATATGTCACCTCATAGATAAAGTTGGGGGTGTTATACTTAGTATTTGTGTTGGGAAATTAATTATTTACACGAAGCTCGGGTGAACGCTCTTGTAATTACCCCTCTTCCACCCCCACAGAAGAACAAAGGTTGTTTTTTGGTGTCAACTAGGGGGTACACGTTAGCTAATACTATGTGTTGGTCGAGCTAATGTTAAGTCTGCGCAGATCATGTGTTACACTCGTGAACAACGCCTTCCAATCCATAGCAGGCATTATGCTTACTTCCGGTAGGCGCAACTGCTTCGGCAGGCCGCGGGAAAGAAGAGCCAGGGTGCGTTAGATATTCCCTTGCTATTATGCGTACAAATATGTTTTTATTTAAACAAGATAATATATAAAAGCTTTAACATATTTGAGGAAGGATGCATGCGTTTAAGCCATTTTTGATCAGAAAGATCATGATAGAAGGACAGCTTGCATTTTGAATATACTCGATAAATGTGGCGCCTAATTTGCGGTACTTTTGGTGTGACGAGACTAGGAAAGATTGGATGATAGTTTTCCCCAAAATAGCTGAAGACGACACTTGTAATCAACGATCCATCACATGCAATACTAGCCGAATTGTGATATGCGTTTTAGATAAGTACCGATGAATTAAGTACGGCTGTTATACTGATACTTCTATAGCACCTTTTGCAGGCAAACAGGTAGAAATGCATTCGAAACCCGGCGTCTTGGTGTACTTGAAATATCACGGGATTGGGCCTCACGGAGATCGATTGTCCAACCATCTTAAGTAATCTTTCCTTACTTAAAATCGTACTACAGACTTTCAGTTGATATTGTTTGAGATCGGTCACTGACAAGAAGTTGCAAGAATTTCAATTAATCAAAAGGCGTAGAAGTGCCGGGGGTCAACTACCAGCCGCTGTACAGGTTTTCATGTTGGCCTTTCCCGGAACATACTAGTAAGGACATATTTAGAATAAAGATTTGTCATATTATCTATTCAAAAATCCAGCACTAGCGTTGGCATATTTTCTTAACCGTTTTTTTTGCAGAACTGCAGTAGCGCAGACACCGTAGAATCTCAGGTTTCTTGGACAGACTCAAAGAACTTAGGTGCTGGACAGATCTTAAATTCAAACATTCAGAAATTAGAGAATTCTAAGTGAAATGCGGAAGAAACGCAAATATGATTCGTGATTTCCGTACGAGAAATCTTTTCTCGCCTTAGTCCCCACATCAACGTGAGAACTAGTTGATTATAATTTTTGATATCGGTAGCTGGTGAGTCTTAGGCATGAGTACGCATATAGTCCATTTGCGTCACGACAATTTTCACTCGAATGTCATTGTGGCTTTAATGCCAGGTGATGATCACTTATGCTAGTTCGAGCTGTCTTCAACACTTCTCCCATGAAATGAACAGATTAATACTGCTGGTTGGGATGGCGAAAATGCCATTTGGAGTGCTTATGCCAATTGTGACCGTTGCATGAATGGGCCGTGGATGCAGATGGTCGGCCACACAGACTGTGTGTGATAAACCATTTTTCCACTCCTTAGCGATGTATAGCAGCAACTGCATACTTTTTGCTGCATTCCTCGAATGCCTTTTCGAGAAACAATTAGGTAACACAAATTAATTCATTACAAACGCGGGTGTCTGTCAACTGGGTTGATTTGTGAAAAGGTCTTTCACATAAATCCCAACAAAGCTAGGTGTCGGTGTAATCATTTCTATCACTAAAAGCACCAATTATTCACAGGCAACTGCAAAACAATTGTTTCATGGGCAATAAGGCTACCCAAAGTCTGTAGTACGGCCATTTTGCGGGATGTCAAATATCGAGCTGCACGCACGTCACGTCAAATGCCACTAGGTTCATTATATTACAACTGATGGACAAAATCGGGTAAGGTGCTCCGTTGAACTCCTGGCCCCTTCTATCTGTAATTCAACTTTGCGGATGGTCTACTGCATTATACTGACAAGCAATCTTAAAATTGATATGATTCGCAAAAACTGGTTCCTTGTTCTTATATAATTAAAAATAATTAAACCAAAGTCGATATTGGTCTGAGGTGAGTGATCACTAACCTAATTAAATCAAGCTTGATGAACTCTGCCACCGCCAATCCATTCCTGTAATTTAGGAATCATATTACATCGGCTGAACTTTCGAGTCCACAGTCTTTGCCCACTGAACTGCGCATGGGGACAATTGTTATACTCGACGATTACTGCTGTCATACTGAATTCAGTTTACATACTTCCTGCAGCCTCTAGTGCTTCCATGTAGACAATATTTAAAACATATGGACACTTTTTAACGTTTGTTGTCAGAATCATGGCTGGTAGTGGTATGAAGTTCATTAATCTTTTAACTAGAACATCAGGAAAGGACGGTTTATCATTTCATTTTGCTCTTACATTGTACATCAAAATAATTTTAAACTTCCATCAAAGCCCTTGTATTTGCTGTTGGTCATGATCAACGCCTTGGTTACCTAATTTTGTTTGTAATTTTTGAAATCACTGCACTTCAAATTATGAAAGTCACCAATAAGATGACCCAGAAAAGTAGCCGTGACATCCTTGTTCCTGCCAACTTTAGAAATTCGATCAACGTAGGTTAGCGTGAAGAAACTGCTTAAGGGGGTCCTCTGTGCTATTAAATTGGATATAAGTGTGCCAATTTCATACTAAATTGGACAACTTAAAATGGTTAAAACACAAATGTTGGTTGTACAATTACGAGATACGTGACGCTACCTACAGTGATGAACAGATTTGTTAGCACGGAGAGGATATTGCTCAACAATTTAATGAAAACGCCGTGTGGCATAAATGTTCACTCGACCAAATTTAACATTATCTTGCTTCTTGGATCTCAGTGCGATATTTTGCAAATAAAATTAAATCCGGAAAAATACACAATTTTGTCGAAGGGAAGTTCGTTTCATGGAAATATGTTTTGATAATAGTCTTTTCAGTTTGGTTTTCGTTTGTTTATTAAATATTTATTTTAATCATCTGCAAAGCAGTGGCCAGAAATATCATTACCACTACTAAACGTATACTGTGAATGGATTTAACTAATTCGGGAAGATGCTTTTCGAGTTGAAAGGTGGCGTCATATGCATGGCTTAAGTAATGAAAGTACCATCCGAGGCGAAATATCCCTTCTCCTTAGAAAGTCAAATATTTTACTTTCAAATTCTTTTACAACCACCGTGACATATAAACAGGAACGTTGTTGTGGTAGTTGACTTATTCACAATTTTACCCGGTAACCCATTTTTCGGTCATTCGACGCTCCCTATATTCGATGGGCTTTTATCTAAGTTTGTGGCACTGGCATGTGAATTTTCATATTTTGGAAAAAAGGGCCGACACTGCTTATAAAATGTTTTTAGTTAAAGTATCTAGCGTGGACTGGGGCATATATCTTGTAACGCTGGGCCATTCTAGAGGGTTGAAACAAAGGCCATTTATGCTTATGTACCTCTTCTTTGTAACTGAACATAGTGCACTCTATATACAAGCATTCTTCAGTTGAATTAGATGCCTGCAATTGGTGCTTTTCACAATACTTTTTTACAGGACTATGTTGCACTCAACCGAACCTTATTCAAAATATCACATAGTTTTATTCCTTAATTCGACGTCTTCAGGTTTTATGTTAATTGAATCGGCATATAAGTACAGATAACAAATAATTTTAAAAAAATGAAATGGTGCTGATCAATTAACATGGCATTGAGCAACGCTTTTATTCAATCAAAACGGACAGGGCCACTAAATGCATATTTTACGAAAAACATTTTTTTGCCTGCACGGTATACTTAAAGGGTTAAAGTGCAGCAAGGATAAGAGAAATGGAAATATTTAGGTGCAAAAATATGAGCTGCCTGCAGAAAAATAGACCAAACATGTCAGAACTCGGTTGAAGAAGATAAACATGAATCCCATGTCACGACTGACCTTATTAGTCTCCAGCTCACCTCCTTACATTGTCCTGTCACCCGTTGCTTTAACGTAATTCGGTGCTCGAGAGGGCCCAGGGACATTGGCCTGCCTATTTTGGCTCAATTTTCCTCATCACACAGTGATAGGCCAAATCCTGATTCAGTGCCCGCCGTTTGACTAAATGTCTCCCCGACAAACGCTGGGTAACGAGCTCGGGTCCAAACCTCGGACTTGTCGTAACATCATTGCCTGATGCCGAAGCATAAGTCGTCTATGGCTTCTTTCAGGAACCTGCATTTAACGAGACATATATGACCATTTAAACGTACAATAAATGCAGATTGGTGTACGCCGTGGCCCTGTAAGAGGATACATATATCACCCATGATTGGCTTGCAACAGCAAAATCGAACTGGTTATGGTTTTAAGAAAATACATCCTTTCAGTTAGAAATTCAAACGTGTGCTGCTAATATGAACTTCCTAATGTAAACCCTTCTCTCTATCTGTTTAGTCCTTTGAAGCATGTAATCAATATCTATCTGACCGTATTCAAATAGACATAATGAATGAAAATGTACTTTAAGTGTAGTAGTAGTAGAATTAATAATAGCAGTAGTAGTATTTGCTAATACTTGTAAGGTAAAAGCACAGGAAAATGAAGATTTAAAGACCGAAACCGGAGCTTTCTTGTTCACACCAGACTCTGCTGGTTCTTGTTTAACGATGCACTCTTATTCTTATTGAAACTTTCTGACCATATCTTGTTGATATTTTCAGTTGTATCCAAAGGTCAGATTGCTTGACCACCACGAGGCTCTTCTAGCGGGTTTTGCGCAAGCACTTTAACAGTACGCTGTTGACAAAGTGCTGCTGGACATCGTCCCTTGAGGCAGGGGCAAGCTATAGGGGCAACATGTCAAGAGCTATACGTAAGAGCCAATTTTTACTCCAGGTGTAACAAAGTCAAATCTCAAAGAACGTAAAGTTATGGGCGATAATAAATTTTGTTTAAACCAACTGCACCTGAAGCAGTCAGTCAGCGGACAACTGTAAGTAACGCAGCAGTGCTGCTCGAGTCCCACTAGCTGTCTGTTCCGCAGTCGAACATACTCGACATTCCGGTTCCCATCTTGCCCCCAAAGGGGTTGCTGGAGGACAAATGAAGTTGTTTCGGTACGGCATCTCATTCAATACAAACAATATTTACCCTGCAAATAAAAGCACAATATTATAATCAGATTTTAGTAAGAAGGGCAAAGCAAATTCCCTGGTTCGACACTTAGTGATAAAGAGGCCTGCATTATTGCACAGAACAGGCCATCGCCAAATAATCAGAGAATTAGGAGATATTTTGTTAAACTATCCCAATCAACATTATTTGTGCAACCATAATATTTTCAACTTTAAAGGCTGCCTTTTTTAAATCTCTACGAGAAGATTAACGCTACTGAATGTTTGGATATCAGTTGTTTCTCATTGGTCGCCTTTCATCCAATAAGCGTTTGACATCTCCTAGGCCATGCACAGTTTGACGCGATAGCCTATTGGGAAACATTTGATCGAGACCCGTAAACTGACTCTTTCCTTGCCTGCTCTACCAACCAATTCGATTTTAGCGGATTCATGATGTGACCATCCGCAAATTTATCCAGAGGGTCAATCTGACTTATTATTTTGAAATCGCAGCCCTGCCAGTCGACCAACGTGAATTATTCAGTGCATCTAAAACCGAATAATTGTGCATGCAATCTAACGTACATTTTGGCGTGGTAGGCACCACTGCGTTCAAAAAGTGTTTTCAAGATTGTGAATATTACCTGGGAATCATTTAAACTAGTAAGCTGGAAGTATATTTGCAGCAGTCAACTTGAGGGACTAATGAAACAAAGGCAACAAACCGATGTGGAATATGGCGGAAATAAAGGTGTTGTTCGACGAACGTCATTGCATGGGAAAGCCTTGCTGGTGCTGGTGAGCGGGAAGGAATCATGTTATCGGAGGCAGCAGGCCATTGTATACAACTTTCTGGAAAGACCTAAATCGAATTTAGCGATCGCCTACCACATAGTCGTGTATGTCATGGACTTTTCTCTCTAGGAAATTTTGACATTTTGTATTTCTCTGCATAAGAGTGGTTCAGACACTGAAATGCAAATTCTTCAAAAATGATGTCAAATTGTTAGTTTTTTTTAAGTTAAAAGATCCAGATTACACTCCGGATAGCTCTAATAAGGATGGTAAGTTTAAGGATTTATTTACTTAAGAAGTGAAGCTGGTATACGTAACCGATATAAAGGATGCATTTTGTTATGATAAAAATTGCGAAATTTGTGTTAAAAACCGTAAAAACGATAGACTGCGTGCAAATTTAAAAACATATGTTGGCATGTTTATGAAAAATTGGTTTCTAAATATGCACTTTCAATATAAGATTAAAAAAACTAAATGAAATAAAAGTGGCATAGCTGGCTTCGCATTTATACTAATTCAGAGTGCATGATTAATATGGTCATTTGGTAGTAGTCATTTGATGCTGACTTAGCAATTCGCAATTGACCTTCGAATTCAAAGAAACTATAACGTTGATTTTTGACATTTTTCCTAAGCCTTTAAAGCTGTGATCTGGATCAATGTAGCATAAAGTAAAATCCGATGTGTTTGCAGCAACGCTGTGCATCTGGAATCACGCAGAAGAAACAAATGGGAATGTGCTATGTTAAATATTGCTCTGGTTAACAGACCAAAACGTGTTTTTATATAAGCTTTATAGACAAACTGATGTCCAGTTTGGCCTTTGTTTTTTATTCGACTCGATACCAGAACGCTTCGGATAAGATGATTATGTCTTATAAAATATCATAAAGCTGTTCACAAAGCAGTGCTCATATTAATATTGAAAACTGTTTGTTAAATTTGCATAAATATGTTGGTCAGATAACAG
This sequence comes from Schistocephalus solidus, assembly GCA_017591395.1. NCBI lineage: Eukaryota > Metazoa > Platyhelminthes > Cestoda > Diphyllobothriidea > Diphyllobothriidae > Schistocephalus > Schistocephalus solidus. The sequence goes on from WEDG01012627.1 coordinate 18,978, forward strand.
GTCTGATGATACTTGTCTATACGTTTAACCGCATTATTTTGGGGCAGCAATTATAAACCTGTTTAACAGAAGGGTTTATACTCTTTTGGAGCCCTTCGTTTTCCGTGCCACGATAAATTATTCTTTATGATGCACAAGAAACTAAGCTTCACTTAAATTTCTTGGGAATTACTTCAATGCATATGAAGATAACTTGGTTTTATTTTTAGAATAGTCTATTGAAGGATAAAAAGAAACTAAATTGAAATATCGTTGAAGTTTAAAGCGTATTCCAAGTTGTTACAAATAAAATTAGAGTAGCGAACGCCTGAAAACTACGTTTTGGGGTGATAAATATCTTATTCAGCTACGCCATGTTTTATTTCAAATGTCAGTGGCAATGTTTTACATAAATATGCGCAGACAAATTTGAAAAAATCAGTTAAAAGCTCTATTAACCAATGGTTTTAAAATAGATTTCACCTTATGATCGACAATGAGTTGTTATATCATTTAAACTATACGGCTACTAAATGGATCGTTAAAAAATCCCCTACAGGATTAAGTCTTATCCAATGTTACTTCATTAACATAAAATAATAATACACTTTCAATGACTTCATTTTTATTTACCTGTAGGTTTACATCCGTCCTCACCTGCTTGATAACAAGCGTTCTATCAACCGTCCAATATGTAATGGAGCCAGCGTCTAATGCACTCATATACATGGTAGGATTTGGCGCCAGTTTCTATTTTGCTTGAATTGACTTCCAACTGACTTCATACAAATGTAATAGATGACACCGTTCTGATTATTTTATGACAGCGGTATATAGAAGAATTTATGTTACTCAGCTATTTTTTGCCCTCAACTCTATGTTATATGTTGTGGAAGACTGCGACTACTGACAAAATCATGCAAAAAAAAGAATATATAAGGCAAGTTATTCCTCGTTTAACATTTTTGGTCGTACTAGCGTACAATGTTACTAGTCATGCTTGAGCTGATCAAACGGAAAAGTAAAGAAGAAGAATATGATTAAGATGAAGAAATTTTTTCACTCTCCCGAATCTTTGCTTTATTCGTATGAGCTTTCGAACTCTTACTGGAGTCACTCGTCAGAGATAAAAACGGCAAAATATACAAACAAATGTTAGAGAGGACAAGGACCAATCAAACACCAGTAACACCCGTCTAGAGGTGACTGCACAGGACACACTATGGCGGCACCCAGATCGATAAATCGATTAACTAAATTCTCATCGGAAGCCCAGGCTTCAAGCAATTTCCGGCTTGTCTTGCATCTGGCGTTTGGGCTTAGCCTCACGGCTGCAAAGCTAAAATCGTAATCCATTTTGTAGGTATGGGTAGTCCCTAGTGATAATCTGTCACCCCATCTTACAGTCAGTTTCGCTCGGGTATGCGCGATCCAAGCATACGTTCAGTCTGTCCAGTGACGATAGGAGATTTGTTTCTCCTAGTAATGCCATACATCACATCCGACTGCTCCTTAGGATTTAGACTGTCCAGTAAGGGTTTGAAAACTCAGAAGAAAAATAGCCTGTATTCATGGTAAACTCTTGTTGAAGTACGAAAAACTGACTTTAGACAAATATCGAATCCAGGTTAACAACTGAGATTTTTAAAAGGAGGTCTGATAAATTATGTAAGCCAGCCGCAAGACTTGCTTATTCATCACCTAAGCCACCAAATCGTCCATTTGAAAAAGCTTGATTTTTATTTTCATGTCGAAAATTCACTGATGACGAAAGCCTTAATTTCCAACATTGCAATTAATTCTTTATAGATTTTTCGGCAATTAAGTAGATACAGTATACAATATATACAATTAAAAGTTAAATATTCAGCTCGTCAAGAGAAAACACTAACCAGTTAGGTGGCAGACCAGTAACCTGTAGCTCCTTTCCAACGAAGACGGATAAATCTATTATAAGTGTTTTTCTACAAAAAAACAGGATGTATGAATCTATGCCACTTGCTAATTTGGTTTCTATAATTTTATAATGTAAGAAATTGATCTAGCCGAGTTTAATGCTGCAATCATTTGGCTTTACTGGCTGGTCCATCAAGAGCTTTTAGATACTTAAAAAACTGATATCCGAGTTTGCGCTTATTGAGGATATTAAAAGTTTTTCTTAATCTGTCTGACAGGGTTAACATTGTCCACCCGTTTACTCAACAATTGTAGTGAAAAACTATTGTTTAAAGCTATCTATTATGTAAGACACGATCTCTGAAATTTGAAACAGTGGTTTCACAGTGCATGTAAAAAGGAGCTATGGCATAATAAGGAAATTAAATGGAGGATTTGACCTCACGTGCATCACTTTTTTTCTTTATATGATTTCTGAATTAATACCTTTCTGGTTCTTGTACAAATTAGTGTATGAATCAAAGAGCACACCTTACGTCGTCATTTAAAAATCAACCTCAACTTTATTTTTCATCGTACTATATTTACTAGGACACTTGTCTACAACGTTTTAATGCAATTATTTGATTTTGCAAACACTTTACTAAACAGGCCTATCTAAACTGAGGCGAAATTGACTCATCGCTTGCACAAGGGTTTAGTTTATCCAACGATTATTCTTTTCAATCTGACCTATAGCCATCAAAGAAGAGAGATAGGGGCAACAATAGTTTAGGGTTTGCTTGAAATGGAGGTGAAATGGCATGTTCCAGGAAGTAGTTGCAAAGAAGAAAAGACAATCAATGCAATAAAAGCTTTGTTAGTTTGACGTTTTGAAGTCTCTCTCGAACCCACCCTCAGAGACAGTCGCACAAAAGAGTGATACAGAGCAAAACGGGCGCAGTACTTAAAGTATGTGGTTACCAGGCGACCACACGCCCAATTTATCTGGCTTACCTCTTGTTCATCGCTTTGGGTGGTAGCTGATGTGTGATGATTGCTTCTACATACTTACCCGAGTGTTTAATTGCCCCGATTTCATCATCGTTGTGGATTCTCGGCGTAAAGAGTATTCGGCTCTTTGGCTGCTGCTTGAGGTATGGTTTTCCAGCCAACATTTAATTAACAAGCACGATGATCTTGTGCCTACATATTATTTTCTGGTAATTTGCCTGAGCAAAATTGCTAACAACGTAAGGAAGATGCGTGTTAGCAGCAGTCAGTGTGATAGTGGGTCAAGTTGCCAAGACATCGTCACGTCAAGACTAGACGATGGTGATGAAATCATGGCATTTAGCGACTCGTGTACGGACCGACAAGCCATCATCGGATCAATTACGACCTAAGCGATGAAAAAGAGGACTGTAAAATAAAGTACCCGTTTGATGGCCTGACAACCAAGTCCTTTCAATACTTTGTCCCATGTGCCCTCAATTGCCCTGTCCTGCAACTTCCTTGGACGATTGGTTCGAGAGAGAGTTTGAAACGTCTAGCTACTAAAGCTCCTTTTCCATAAATGATGTGTCTTGTTTCAAGGTCTGTTACATTTTTTAAAATGAAGTAACAACAAAATCATGCGCTCGTAAAATTTAGCAGTTATGGCAATCAGAACTGGTGAGAATGCAATTTGCTTGCTCGCGCCCAAGGTGGTAATGACGTCAGATTCATCCATTATGTTGGTGATTAACTAAGTAAGGACGTGGCCTTTGGTTACGCTTATGATGACTCACACACATACTCATAAAGAATAAGTATGCGAAGGAAAATTATGAACGCCGAATAGGCATGAGCGTAAATTGTACGTCCGTTGATGCAGGGTGGCGCAGCGAGTGGCAAGCGCTGTTACAATCTTAAAGGGTCACCCTTGTGGAATTTTGGGGGTATGGCTAGATGGCGTTGGTTGGGCTACAGCTTCAAATTTCACGTCAATTCTCCTCACTGCATATACGTGTTTGAGCATTTTTATTCAGACTTGGTTTCCCGTTTTTTCGCTAAAGATAAAATTATATTGAATATACCGGATCCCGCCAAAGAATTCTGAACATTTTTTGCACCAGACCATCTGACAACGTTATCAGTCGCTTGAATTCTGTGATCAGTCTATATCGATTTGAACTTAGAAGAGAAGTGAGATATTAGTTGTCGTTTTGTTAGATTGGTGTCTACGTTTGCAGAAATCTCCTTTGGTTTCGGTTGAGTAAACAATGATTGCGAATGAAATTTTAATGGGATGACAGTACTGATAGATCACGGATCCGTGAGGTAGGCGCGCCAGTTGCGTGTAGTGTTCAACTTGCAAGAAATAAGAAAATTCTTTGGAACAATCTGGATATTGTCAAAGAGAATACGGGCTTTGCCGATGAACATAAGTAGCGTTAGATATATGCGCTGGTAACCCTTGGCAACCGCATCCAATACTTGCAACACTTCATCTTTGCTCAATTTATTTCAGTTAATTCTGTTCTTGGCTGTTTATTAAATTCCTCAAAATCACGCGCTTAATATCAGGCAAACAAAATGTGTCTTAATGTGATCGGTTTACTCATTTTTAAGCCATACTCTGAAAGTTGACCTTTTCGCTACATTGCCAGCAAGTAAGAATTTTATTCAAGCAGACGTCTTATTAAGTATGTTTCTTTTCGATTACAATAAAAAGGTTACTAAAGTGTGTGGCTGAAATGAGTAAATTGTTTGATGATACAGAATTTTAATGAAATCTAGCAGCCCTTCGCAGAGCTGTATGAGATGTTTCAAATGTATTATTATTTAAGTTCACTTCATAAAACAAATCTTAATTATTATGGAAAAGTTCAAATTAAAAATAGATTCCAAGATCCTTTGGCGGAAGTGTAGGGCGTGGAAACAACATAGAGTTAAACATGAATTCCATGTATATTTGCGTCCTATTTAGTTGCGAATTTATGTAGGTTTTGTTACCTCAATATGAAATGAGGCAGTGTTTTCTACTCCTAATTACAAAAATAACTGTTTTGGTGAATGACAAAAGGGAAGAACTTTATGGTATGCGAAACCTATTCCGAAATGTCTGTTCTCTCATTATATCACTTCCCATTGGGCAAAATCGCAAACGATACTAAGGAGTCAATATGCCTGATCGCCTCGTATTTAGACATGCCGTGACGGGTGATACTTACTCCATGAAAGCTGCATTTTTTATTGAGGTTTCGTAGGCTAGAAATTAAAAATATCGTTACTTATAACTTTGGATGTAATAGGTATGCGTAATTTTGTCATATGTATTGAAGATTTAAACTGATATGTTTCAAAATGTAGTTAATTTCATAAAATTTAAAAAATGGACATGAGAAATGATTAAGTATGTTAACTGGAGCGTTATTCACTTCGGCTTTAGAGATAACAAAACACATATCGGGGAAAAAGTTTCTTTTGATATTTTAACTTTCCGTTTAAAGGTTTAAAATAGTTGAACCTAATATAAAAATACTTATAAACTGGGCAGAAGTGGTTGCCATTGACGTCATTATGTGACACGGGTTCAATAGTTGCTAATAAATCTAATATCTTTCAAAATCAGAGAATATGTTCATTAAAATCTGAAAACTATTTAAATCATTAGGCAATTTAACTAAAAAATGCAGTATTGTTTGTTTTCGGCATTTTCGATTGTACACATAACATAGATATCCAAGAGCTTGATGTTGCAGATGTTTCACTTATGCGATACATACCACAAGTACTAATCGGTAGCGTATTTTAAGCCTCTCAAAAACTGCCTGAATGCGTTTTCAAAAACGATCACTGAAAACCATATCCTATATTTTGCTTAGTGCTTTCCTATGTTCTCGAAAAACGTTTTAAATTTTAATTATTTTCAAAAAGGGTTTATTTATTGAAAAAACCATCCATTAAGAAACTGTTAAGCAGAGTCTTCAAAAAACTATGATTCACGCTCACGGGAATCATTTTAGCTTGACCTTGACGTCGTTATGACTGCATTTTCAAATTTAGATCATGATCTCCACACAGAGTTTTGTTAAAATAGTAAAGCATGGATGTCGATGGCTTGAGATTATCAGACAAATTTAAACTTAAATGTAATATTTAATTAACCAATACGTTTTGAACGCGAACAATGAGCAGAGTGCCATTTATATCATCAGAAGTTTTTCCTTAAAATCAATGTTATTAGTTATTCCGTTGCAACTTTTCATTATTTCGAGCATTCAATTTTACACGCATAAGACGAATCCCGAAGTACCCCATTATTCAAAACCTTTTGAAATTGTTTAATACATATTACGCGAGGAGCCCTTTTAACTTGGAGAAAACGACCTATCTACATCGAAATATTTTGCACAATAACATACTTAACGCCCACAGTTTTCGACTTTCGTAATTGCTGCAAATTTCTGCTGGTGCTGATCGTCATGTGTGGGTAGGCTTTTAGTTCCATTAGGGGCTAAAAACCGTAGCAACTACGTATTAAATAGTAAACCATGAAACTGCCCAAAACCCAACCTTTGCATTCAAGTCATTCAAAACATTGCACTCAACCACCTTCGTATTGCGAAGCATTGGTCAGCGTCCTGCAGCTAAATCAAACTTGTTTTGCATCCTCTCTGAAATGCTCTTAGTAAATGTATATTAAGTTCAGCCTGATAGATTTTACTTAAAGTCGTATTTTTGAAAATTCTCACGTGGAAAATTTAACAACAAAGCCAATCAAAGCAGATTTACAGTGACATTTTATTCCTTACGGGACAAAGCTCTGTCTGCAATATCACACTTTTAAGCTAAAAATTTGGCATTTATACAGTCACTAAAAAAAGCCTGAATTTTCATTATCGTATTATTCTACTCAATAAGCCAGTTTTAACGTCGTAGTTTGCTTATGTTCACCATATTCTCCACAGCATGCTGATGCAGAAACGGTGCTGGATCATATTATGAGAAGACGTTCACGACTCACATAGCAGATGACAACTAAGATCCTCTTCAGCGCTCATTTAAATGTTTCCCACAGTGAGATCAGCTATCTTTTGAGACAATGTCCTTGTTTTGAAAAGGGAATTAAACATTGAGGAAGAAGGCACGATACAAATTGAAGAATTTCCGATGTTTAGGTCAATGAAGTGCATTAAAACTAAATGTTTTTCACACGGAAATGCAACCATGGACGTTTCATTCAGAGATTCTTTAGCATTAGGGCTGCAATACGTTACGCACCCGACTTCATGAATTTTAGTTAAGGTCACAGTAGTGCAAACATTCTGTAGAATATTATTGCAAAACATTAGGCGATTAATCCCTTTTTCTGAAAGCATAGGTGCCCTGATCGTTTTAAAGTTTGCTACAGTGAGTTAAAATGCCTTGTAACATTTCGTTTTGTAGGAACTAGTCCTGCTTATCTGGTTCTTCGTCGAATATGTGGTGCGTATTTGGAGTTCAGGCTGCAGGTCAAGATACCAGGGCTGGCGAGGAAGATTGCGATTTGCACGGCGACCATTCTGCATCGTCGGTAAAATTGACGAGTTAATTCATCTTCGTTTACCCTTATTTCCTCACATTTTATTTTTTGTCCTCTGTTTACTGTTTATAGTCAAAATTAACAGCCGTCAATACAAGCTGGACTCAATATTTGAATTTAAAGAGCTTGACTTTCTGCCGCGGCTTATGTAATTATCATGCTTAATCTCGCTTCATATTAGATTGCAATGCCCGTCAGTCGAGAGGCCATTCATTCTACTCTTTAAGTCACTTTACCTGAGCAAGATAAACCCGAAGTGTGCGTTTATTATCAACTAAAATTAAAAGCGTTTACTGATCGGTGATGCAAGTCAGTTCACTTGCTTACCTTCCATATCTACACTTGTATCATCGTACCCCAACTGGTAAGGTTTGCGATAACGAGTTTAGTCTAACTAACCTGTTTTCCGAGTTTCTTTCTACCATCAGTTTTACTAATTCACGCCCATTTAACACAGTAAGTCACAACAATATTTTAACGTGGTGACCTTCGAGCATCTGAAAAATAGCAGATCTTACTGTGTTCTGAGGAGACCTTAAAACAAAGCATTAATATTTAGAGCTATATATTGTAGGTAAGCGTTTTATCTCAATATGCCAATGCTTTTGATTAGTACAAATCAAATACCTTCCAAAATTAAATCCTTAACGATGCGGCATTATGATTCTTTTCAGCTTTTTGGTGACCGCTAAGTGTATTCTTCAAAAGCCAAATTATTGCACTTGAACCTTACTTTCGGCTTTTTCACGTACAGTGAAAAAAGTAACATCGCATTGAGCTTCTTGCCTCAGAAAAATATTTTGTATATCAAGTCTATGGATGTTGTTTGCAAGTAATAGTATATGTACACTTTAAGACTTGCACTGGATTTACAAACCGCCAAAAATTAAATAATTTTTTTGCACTAAATCCATGCTCTGTTTGAGGAACCATTAGAGATTTTTTAATATAATTTAGGACTTGCACTGAATTTTAAGTTCGTCAACAGAAAACTCATAAGTTGTCAAATTTGAAGGGCCCCTATTTCCTCTGAAACGCATTTCAGGCAAAGCTGTCAGACTTATTCTTCAGAATGTGTTTTCTCTCTGAGAAGGTAAGTTGTGCTCAAGAATTAGTGGAGTCTGCACAGAACACTCCCTCCATTTAAAATTTAGTTTTGCTTTTTACGAAAATACCTTTTCTTATCTTAAAACCACGATTTCGCTTCAGAAGGTAGATATGGTCGCTAGATGTCCCTAGACATGAGAGTTTTAATAAATTTTGTACAAAATCAAATAATGAAAAAGTTTCTCAGTCTCATTGTCCTCAAGGTGACCTTTTACCACTGAAAACATTGCCCAATTAGTACACTGTCGAGATGAAGTAAGCAAAGACCACGATGGAATAAGTTGCATCAAAAGTTTGTTTTAGAACTGAGAAAGGAGATATTACGGCTGTGAATGAAAATGCAAGTGTGTGTTGTTTATTTAATTCAGATGATCTACTGTCAAGAAATATAATTAAATTCACTAATGTTGCTACACATAAATAACGGAAAGTTATGGTTCCTTATTCCCAGCAATAAATGGAATTTTTATCGCCAGCTTATATTAATAGGCATTAATTTAAGTAAATTTATTAATGAACGCATGGAAATTCCTGCACCAAACCAACTCTACGATCAAACATGCATTTTTAGAACAAAATTCAGCCTTTTTATATAAATTGAATTATTTGGGTTCAATAACTACTTAAAGTCAAAAGTGAACGATTAGATTATGAGATTATGCCGTGTGTCAGAGTGTTTGAAAAATCTAGCATTTACTGGTGATACTAAGTAATATATTGGCCACCTCGCTGTGGTCATGTATCGATTATTTACAACGATTATTATCCAGATATATTCTTTTAAGCTACATCCCAGTATATGCTTGCTGAAATGTCAAGAAGCATTATACCCTTATGTAATTATATATAAAAAGCTTTGGTAAATTTCCGAAATACAATTGCCAAAAATGTTCTAAATGTTCTTGGTTTTCGTGAAAGCTGATAAGCCTGAAAAGGCCTTTTTACAAATGCATTTGACAAAACCTCTCTATAGCCAAATTGATTCGACTTTATAAAAAATGTCATGAAAACCTGGCTAAATGCTTATTATTTGGCACCATTTAACTTGTTGACCGTTTTAAACGCGTATAGGAAAATAATCCAAAACAATACATTAAACAAACAACCTTATTGTGCTAAGTCCCGAGCTGTGCATTTTCCTATGTAATCGTTAAATAAACAGATTCATTTTACGGTCGGCAATAATTGGCAAACATTCGCAAACTAGGATGCAATTTACCTACGAATACTGCATTGTCTAAATATTATTCGATAAACTTTCCGCATTATCGACAATCTTCTTTTGCTGCAGATGTTATTCTCATTGTGTCCAGTGTTGTTGTGCTTGCTGGGGACAACGACAACAATGTTTTTGCCGCCAGCGCACTCAGGGGACTCAGGTTCTTCCAGATCCTGCGAATGATTCGTGTTGATCGTCGAGCAGGCTCATTCAAATTACTCGCGGCTGTTGTGTGGGCGCATCGACAGGTAGAGAAATAGATTTTCTCCTCCAAATCGAAACGAATAAGTTATATATTTCCAAAATAAAAGAGAAATGTACGATATACTCGATTTTAAATATAAGACTCACATTCACAAATGGTTAATAAAATGGGTTTTGCATAAGTGAAATTGTCAAAAACGTTTCCTAATAATAAAACCAGACTTGTTAAGCATTTAAACATGGCTTCAACTTTAGACACCTTAATAAAGGGCCGGAACTAGCTATGTCTAAATGCAAGTTGCTTAATTATTTGCATCAGAAATAACTGTAGTTTGCAGTTATGCTTACGCTACAATACATGCTTCTTTTTGAATTGAAGCACCTCTATGATATTCTTTTACATACCTTTTGCATCTTACGAATATTACTGTGTAACAATTTTCGAACATTTTTAAAAATTAAAATCAGTTCATACCTACAAATTAAATTGAATATATTTCTGCATAAACATATAACGGATGAATGTTTACCACAGTGCTTAACCCGTTGAAGATATATCTTTGACAATTTTAAACTAATAAGAATGTGCTGCATTTACTCTTGTTAGATTTTTGAAATTATTTGTAACTGCCCTGCTACTTGTAATTCATTCCTGCTAAATGAAGTAGACTGAATTTTACGCTATTGAAAACCATCAAAATTGTAATGTCTCTGCTTATGCCAGATATTATTCCATGTATTGTTAAGATTAAAAATCGTGATGTAAACATTTTATAAAATACTCGTCATTTTACAAAAGGATTCATTATTTAATGAATCAATGAACGTGCGAACGCAACAAGTTAAATTAGAAATTGCTAAACATCAAAACATTTTTTACAACATTTCCAACCAGATATTTCCTCAGCAAGCAACTCAAAGTATTCCACAAAATACTCTTTATTGTTTGTAGATTTCGTTTCCATATACATAAATTTGAGGCGTTATTTATGCTTCAGCTACTGGCTCTCTTAGATACTAAAGCAATTTAAATATCATGCGTTTTAATTTTTTATCGGCGTATTACAAGACAAAAGTATAATGATTGTACATCAGCGTATAAATTTCAAGTTTCAAGATTATCGGATAAAAATGAACAATTTCTATGTTTAGTGTTTGCGATGGAAGGCTAGAAAACGAAACTAATTTAATGAGGATAAATATAACAGTTTGAACAAAATTACTTATGCGGGGAATGTTGTACCGTACGTTCCGAAATAAGCGCACTGGGTGGCAAGATCGGATATCTAAGGACGTACTTCCTAAAGGCTGTTTAATAGGTGAAAACGTTTACGTATCTTTAAGCTTTAATGTGATTAATACTAAGATTAATTTGCGTTTATATATGGCTTATTCAATTTGTGATGTCGTCTTTAAATTGTACCACCAAACTACTTCGCAATACTGCCTTTTTAGGAAATTATTACGTCGATATTATTTATGATTTTTTTATTTAAGGAAATTACTACGTCGATATTATGTATGATTTTTTTATTTCAGGAACTTTTAACGACCATGTATATTGGATTCCTGGGGCTGATCTTCAGTTCCTTTCTTATCTATTTGGTTGAAAAAAAGCAGAACCAAAACATCAGCAGTTATGCGGATGCGCTGTGGTGGGGTGTGGTGAGTTAGTGTTCAACGATTATCTAAAAACATTTGTCTATGCCAGTGCTGCTTCGCAAAAGGGGATTTTAATTGAATCGTTTCTTAGGTTTAGCGAAATAAATATGCGTATATTAGCAAAAGTCTTTGGACACGTTGTCTAGGGTTTGTGCTAGGGCGCCTGCCAAAGTTTAAGCATTCGTATTACAATAGAAAGCCTGGAATAAGGGATTCTGCTTCAGAAATTTGTTTTACCCCAGACTTCGGAAGAAATTTCGAATTCATGGCTCGGACTAAAGATTCTATGAAACCGTGTTTCGCATTCATGTTAATTAAGCAGGTTAAAACGCTTAATCCGAAAATGAAGAGCCATGTTCTTAAAACCCTTTTATAAGTCAATGTGACATTACACTAGGCCATTCGGACGATTGATCATCCATGTAACTGCAGTCTGATACCCTTTTTTTGCTCTGTCTACTTGCGTGTGTTTGCAGTTTATTAAGATAGCTAAAGCTGGGTTTAAAAGGGAGCAATAGTTTAACGCACAGAAATTGCAATACAGGATATATTTTTGCATCGTAACGGTAACGTTGTCTTTTTCTTTATTATACATAATTCAAACCTAAACAGATCTGAAATCTGCTAGATTATATAAATTTCAATTACAAGGTGATCTTTGGTCAGTTTTAAATCAAGCGTTTTTACTTTTAAATTTAATTTAATTTTTTACGAGAAGAATGTTTATGCTCTGCATACACTTTTGTACCATTTTTATATGTTATTTTCTGCAGTGTTTAATGCTCAATACCTTATTTTAATATGCAGATTGATAATACTAGTTAAAATGCAAGTCCAAATAAGTATCAAAGGGGACAAAGACGTGATTTTATGAACAGAACAGTCTTTCCTCTGTCGTTTTGGAAGCACGCTCGAAGCCATCATCAAAGACGGCAATGAATGACACGAGAAATCAAATTTAAGAGAAAAATGGCGCAAATACTGACCATCATGCCACTATCAGAGTGGAGGGCAATCGTCCGAAATGAGGGAGTTCCGCTTAGTGTTATAGGTATGGAGAAACAACGCGACTGCCTCCTACAAATTATACAACTCCCTGTGCATTAAGTAACTGAAATTAATGTTGCCTCTGATGTTGGGTTTAAACATGAATCCACAAAATCAGGCAACTATAGTTCCTATTGCGGGAATGGAGACCATTTCTTCTAATGCAAGGTCACTTTAGTATCTTCTCAATGAGTAAATGACATGTGCACGGTTCTCAAGGACAACAGTCTGTCTTTGCGCGATTGTCGTTAATTCCTTGATCGTGACTAAGTTATCGTGCGCGTTGATAACGTACGGCTTCCCTTTGCCAACTAACTATATGTATTAGGTGTTTTGAATCAATAATTAACCAGGTTATCCATGGCTTCTTAAGAAATTAAATATTATTCTTGCATCAAGAACGTGCAAATCTTTGATTTCATGCAATACATAGTTTATAAGCCTAAGTATTCAAAGCAGACCTTGCCTTACAAATAAAAGTAATTAATTTTTAAGGTGCTGCTCTGGTAACAGTTCATTTTCTTTATGATTTACCATTGTTTTTAACCGTATTGAAATTAAATCATCCTTAACATAAACATAGGGCCTTTTGAAAGTTACGAGGCTAGACAAGTCTATTGAATTTGCATTTTCAAAGGTTAAGTTTCTTTCATCCGATTTCGTCAATTGCTACGTTGGATTAATAATGATCCTAGGATGTTGATGTGCTTAGTAAAATGAAAACGCGCAATAGAATAGTATGATTAAATATCAAATTTATATAAGTTTCATGATAAGAGTCATTGCTGAAAGTCTCGACTTCCGTTTGCCTCGAACCAATGGTCTAACAGAAACTTTTCAAACACCTTCCAATAAATCAGAAACTATCATGCTAATTTTCAAAGATTTTAAGTTTTTTCTCTCATTTATTTATTTAAATTGTTAACTGCCTTTACGAAAAAAATAAATGATTAACCGTTTATATGATATGCATAAGCAAAATCTATCTATGAGTTTATTTCTCACCATTCAATAACTCGAATTTACATTTATTTTTCTGGCCGTTGCCGTGATGGAATACCCCATGATCACAAAAGTTAAATAAAATCAATAGCACTGTACCCTGGTAATAAGAGAACCACTTAAATATAAACTATTTATCAAGATCGATCGTTTGAGTAGCCATTACATAAGTTTATTTGTAATTTTATTTAAATGCTTTAAAGTCAAAAAGAATTAAATTACAATCGTTCGTTAAAGAAAATATTTTGGGAATGCAAACCGTTCCTATCCTTTCAAACTTGCTATAAACAGATATGAATTGCGAAATTCGGATATGATAGCGCTGTAACATATACTATTGCAGCGCAGACATAAAGCTCACTCAAAAATGAAAATTGCTTCCACTTTTTAAAAAGAAGCCACAGTTACTGGTAATAGTTTTTTTCCATACCATTATACATGACTTTGTTAATTTAAAAACCGACTTCTATTTATCATTACTGCGAGTAATCCACGGAAATGTAACCACTAAATTACATGTTGCATTTTCTTATATAAACTATGAAATATCTGTTTACTCGAAAGTCCTTCAAAAACGTGATCAAGTTCTCTCAAGTTAAGAAATTCAGGACTTATTAAGCTTCGTTTTAAATAAGCACTTTGTCATGAAGCTGTCAGCGACCGTGCACTTGTGTTAACACCTATCTAAGGTATGAAAGCACTGTACCATTTGACCCCTTTTCCCTGAATAAGTGAATTGACTCTGGATAGACGAGTGACAGTATTAATATCAAGATGCTTAAGGTACTGGTGACTTTAAAATGCAAAATGTTTGGTTTAAAATTTAATTTATTTTGCTATAACATAGTTCAATAGATAAATGCACGGTAAGGGATTCGTTGTTATTTTGCATATTGACATTTCTCAGAACTACATGTTTATAAGAATACACAATGAGAGTTATCATATCTATGTCAAGAAGAGGACTAACAGGTAGCTAAATATAGTGCTGTAATTGAACCGTTTATGACGTATATACTCCATTTAACCAACAGATAACGCTTTGCACTGTGGGATATGGGGACACCGTACCACAGACGTGGATCGGAAAGGTGATAGCTGCTTGCTGTGCTGTTGCTGGGATTTCCTTTTTTGCTTTGCCTGCCGTAAGTCCTCTTAATCCATATTTACCTTTGTAATTTTTTCAGTTTTTTGGTACAAATCTTGGTTAATGGCACAACTGAAAGCCAAAAGCAATGCAATGCATTTTTTCAGTAGGCATTTTCTGAATAAATGTAGCGACACCAGCAGCTTAATTATTAAATGTAAGTGCGAATAGCAAATCGATATGATTTTACGCATGCAAATTTGTTTGATATTGAGCTCAAACTTTAAAAAGTGACAAGATACTAAAAAAGCTTTTGAAAATCATACACCGATTTTTTTCTTCTCCAGCATATTCTAGAGAAGACTTAACCCAGCGTTTTGGGTAATGTGCCAATTTTTAAAAGAAAAAGGCATTGTTTACAGCTTCTACTGGCAACACATTTTTATCCATCTTCGGGTAGCGAGTGTACTGCATGCAGCTAATTCTTACAAAAGCTTGCTGAACGTGGCATCAATTGGTCAACATGGTTGTTAAGGATATACCGACAAGATAGTATTTGTTTATCCGGATAAATCTTAGACGATGTAGTACTCTCTGCAATTCATTCAACCTTGCTACTCACGGTATGGATCACCCTTCCTCTCTATATTATTGCCAAAATGGGGAGTCTGGCAACTAGGGTAGACTGTGGACGATTGTCTTCCCGTATTCGTGTTTGTGGCATAGATGATGTGGTCCAACGCAGTCAAGTATACTCGGTGGTGGCAACACGCGCGTGCATTAGATTACAGTAAAAATAGATTTGTGCTGCATCTCTTTTCTCCAACTCTCCCTAACCAGGCCAAGTGTTTTTCGAAAAGTCATGAAGACCGAAAGCGAGAGAGAGCACAGGTGACTTCCACCGCCCCAGGGCATGTCGCTACACCTCGATACTCCATAACTGAATCCATGAGCTGCCGATAAAAGCGGAAAATTCAAGTAACAGGTAGTAATTGTGGAGACGAATATGCGATTGCTGAGAGAAAATCTTTATTCGCGTGACGTTTAGGATTCAACCTCGAACCCATTATCAGAGACAGTATCAGATATGGATATTTCGTACACAGGGAGTTACAGTATTTATAGGATGCCAAAGCTATGCCTCTGCACGCATACTGCCATTAACTGCTCCCCTTTCAGCGATGATGACTGCGCTCTGCTGCGTTAATTGTTTGACGGCCGGCATGTGGGTCGTTATCCGCTGAAATTTCGTCACCCGTGTGGGAGGGTGGTGTGATGATTGCTCGGCCATCTGGCTCACCGGGCCTAGCGTTGGGAATTGTTTTCGCCTGAGTGCTCCCAAATTGGTTGATTGCTGTGTCCAAACTGAGTATCAACACCAAATATGGGTTGGGTAGGTCATTGCACTTGGTAATATGCTGGGGGCCTGTAAACCATGACTGAAGCAACTGGCGGCGCACGCGATTATCATCTGTTGCGCGAATTTCGGCTTCTTCGAACTTGAATTTGTGGCTAGTTTTCGCCAAATGAGCCGTTAATACAGAACTGGCGTCATTTCACTGCACTACCATCCTGTGTTCGGAGATTCACGTCCAAAGCAGTCTTCCGATTTTTCTCTGACGTAGTTGCTTTGCCCGCAACTGCACTGGATCCGATAAACAACGCCATATGTTTCTTGCCGCGGCAGCGGGACCTTTCGTCTCATAACCTGACGCCGAATGGTTGCCTCCGGTCTGTGTGCGACTCCAACACCAAGTGGCGCTATAAGGCGGCTGATGGCCTCTGATACGTTTTTGACGTTTGGAATCGCACGCCAATATTTTGGTCCAGTGTGATTTTGTCGTTTGCGCATGAACCAACTGACGAAGTTGCGCGGGTAGCCATTTTCTCTGAACCCCCGTTGAAGATATTGTAATTCGGCAACCTCGTCTTCCGGATCACTGCAGTGCGCCTCGTAACCTCAACAAAGCGTCCTTTCGCAACTACGTTTGTGGCTGATTGCTGTTTACTGTTAACGTTCAGTACTTGCCACGTATTTTGTCGCTTTCCTGAACACTTTAGTCTTTAGGCCACCACAATCCTCGTCTGTCACAAATATTGTGGTGGCCTAAAGAAAAAAGTGTTCAGCTTAGCGACAAATATGAGGCAAGTACTGAAAAACATATCCTAATGCCAGTGCAGGTGAGCCAGTTGGCCGAGCAATCATCACGCCACCCTCCAACATCGGTGACAAAATTTCAGTGGATAACGACCCGCATGCCGGTCGTAAAACAATTAACGCACCAGAGCGCAATCGTCATCGCTGAAGGGGGAGCAGTTAATGGCAGCATTTGTGCAGTAGCATAGCAACGGCAGCCTATAATTACTGCACTTCCCTGTGTATGAAAAAGCCGCATCTGATACTGTCTTTGATTACGGGTTTGAGTTGGAATCCGAAACGTCAGGCGAATAAAAGTCTTCTCGCATCTTTCTCATCTTCTTATGAATCCATAAGCTGTCGTTTGACAGTTGAACCTCTAGCATTTTTATAACTTATCTATGCCCGGCTAGTAACCAACCTCCGTCCAGTCTGTGGTTAAACGACTAATCCCTTGGACGAAGGTAATGAATCTCGTCATTTTATATCACGCGTTCGCGTTTGCATATGCACATCCCTAACTGCCGATTGAATTTGATCGATCCGATATCCTATGCAAACCACTGGCCGATTGGCTTTTTGTTCACCAATACCGCTACATTCTTCCATTAGTAATTCACATAAAAGTGGTAATGAGGCGCTCTAGAACGATGTTGTGGGACAGGGACATCCCGCTGTGCCTTTGGATTCAATTTCATGCTCGGCCAGCAACCGGGCTGTGGCTTTTAGCATATGCCGATGATCATTACCGAAAATGACAAATGGGACCTGAAAAACCATTTCTGGCTTTGTAACCGTCATGGGCAGGTCATGCCCAATCCCAGGTTCGGCACCTCCTGAGGCTCAAACCCGCGATGTTTTGAGCTACAGGCATATTGTCTTGTCGGTTGCAATTGGTCATATTAAAAATGGTATATCAGCAATCACCGGACGCTTTGCATGATCATGCCTGACTGATGGCCACGCAGGCCTTTGTTTTACATTACTGGTAAACTCATCCAATCAATGCTTTAAAGTATTGAGTCTGCTGATATCTTTTGGAAATTGGGTTACTTATCCCCAGCTTTGGTAGCTTCAATCAGTTGTTACACCTTTAAAATAAATGGGTTACAGGTAGAACTATACACACAGTGCAGGCACTAACTAAAAGACCATACACGCGATTCATCGGCATTTTCCACTGCTTAACACAGCTGCGAGGGGTCCATTCAACGATTATAAGCCTTTAAATAGATTGATTTACTCCAAATTAGCGATTTAATTCTGATACAATTAATAAACACTGCATTTGAAATTAGCATTCTGAAAATTAGTTAAATTCAACATCATACACAAAATGTTCAAAAAGCCTTCTTCTCTGAAACCTAGCATCTAGCATGTAACAAAAACCGTAAAATGGTCAAACCATTCAAAAAGCTAGCATTTAATCTCAGCTCTGAACAAATTAAAACCTTCATGTTTGAAACTAAAGAGAGAAATATGTTTGGACCACGCAATATACCTACTTGGCACTTCGAATAACTGGTTTCATCCTCGCGTAAAAACGCGCCACTATTAACAACAATGGTAATGGACTCTCATCAATCGTGTTATCTCTTTGATTCTTGGTTCTCACTCTCAACCTACCTCACCAAACTTTACAACTATTGTTTTCATAGGCAGAATAACATGACAAGCAAAGACAAGAGGAGTTGCATGGCTATGCCTGGCGTATAAGCTGTTACCAGTGACTTTGTTATATTGTAGAGACATTTAAGCATATTCGGATGCACCCAGGCATGCTATAGAATGCCACGCTTGTTTTACGGTACGGGCATTCGATATCAGTTTATGTTAACTAGTCTTTGTATAGAATAACCAACAGAACGTTTAACATAATGTTTAATTGCCTACCTTATTTTGGTGGTCGGAGATCAAGCACATCTTAAGATGTGGCAGACTTTTTCGAACGTATAAAAGACTTAAAACTGAAAGCCGGTCGTCTTTTATGATCCCTGATATTTTACTTATTCATTCAAATGCCAAAGCAATACAATTATTTGAAAGCTTATGTGATCATTTTACTGACGGAGTTAACCCATCAGAATTTGAATGTCTCGTGGCATTTCTGTGTAATGAACTTTTGAAGCATTTCGCTTGTTGCCATATTTTAAAAAAACCAAGGTCTTTCTAAAGGTGTTTTATTCTTTAGCTCGATTTAGAAAACCTGTTTCTTGCAGAAAAATGAGCAACTGAAATTCTGAGCTTCCTGCTACCCCAATAAATCGCATAAACCACCTCAGAGAAGAGAAAAGTCGGCTGACCTGAACGTCAGCTTTTCTAACGGAGCCGCAGACAAGAATCAATGCAAGTGAACGTTTTGCTGTCCGGAAAAGGCTGCAAAGATGAACAGATATGTTACTTAACCGACCACGCCCTGCATATAGCCGCGATTTGGGTAACCTAGTCATTCAACTATTTCGGACCCATATCATTAAGCAGCTGACAAAAAGATCTGAGCAAATTTGCCCTCTGGAGTATTTTGCAATTATGAACTCTAATAAGGGGACATTTTTGACCAGAACAAGCAGATGTCTGATATATTATTGTATGTGTGAGTTTTATGAGGGGGGTTTTGATGTCAATTCTGACTTTCTGTAAAAAATAGCTTTTTATCTCATATGCCTTATGTTAAATTTAAATTTCAGAGTATTTTAGGCAGTGGATTTGCGCTCAAAGTTCAACAGCAACAAAGACAAAAGCATTTAATTCGAAGACGAATACCAGCCGCCACACTGATCCAATGTTTGTGGCGTTGTTATGCCGCAGACAAGAGATCGACTTCAAAGGCCACCTGGTCAATGTACCGAAAAGTACCGAGCACCAGCACAAAGTAGGTCGATCTTTCGAATATTAGTTACATGCTAGCTGAAGCAAGTTATAGGTTTGACTACCTGTACCACATGGTACAGTTAAGTGATTGTGTACCTAGTTCAATTAACAGGTTAGATATTTAAGTTTCGTTACGAGAGTCTCCTGGAAAATGCCGATGACCGGCTGACCTCATTGTGAAACATGGTTATTTTTGAGCACTTCAAACCTATGAGAAAAAAGGCAGGGTTTCTTTTAGGGAGAACCACCTAAGTAACTGATTCAAAAAAAAGATTTCTTGGTAATTAAGCTCCATTGAAGCATTGCAATTTCTGTCTCAGAACTGAAGCGCTTGAGATCATATCATATTGCACGATGGAGAAGTCAGTTAATGTATACCAAACTTTGCTGGACCCTTATGATATTTTGCTCATTCCATCTAGTGCTCAAAACTTTAAATAAATGTCTCTAAGAAACTTTTATTTTATGTACGCATTCCAGTTGAAAATATAGTCACCCTGGTCTTTGTTATGACAATCACTGATCCACAGGAACAAATCATGTCTTTGTGAACAGTGTTTAAGTTAAATTAGATAATTTATGTAAATTCCATGATACTTTCCTATAATGGGATACTTCTGGAAACCGTGCTGTGTTCAATATGATAAAAGCTTGCATATCAACTTCAGATATATTCGTTTTTTGAAGACAATTATCCTTTTTCTATATCATGCAGAATAAATTCAGCTTTTTTTAAAAATACAAAATTACAAAATATCACAAAAAAACATACGTAGATTAACAGTTTATAGTCTAATTGATTTTACCTCTACACTCGGATCTCTTATATACTTTGGAGCGCTGCCAGTACGTCAGATGCATTACAAATTACGTTTCCTCGAAACCTTATGAGGAGCTGACGCAAAAGTGAATCTCCACATAAGGTTATTGACCCGATTTGCAAAAGCGCATTTTCTAACACAGGTTTACAAGATGCCGGTGCTAAATTGTAATTCATTGGCTTGAGCAACCGTCATAAGTAAGCCAATAATGGACGTGACTGCGTAAATTTGGTTTTGTAGTTTCTTTAAAATGTAGAAGATTTCACAATAAGGAATGGCTAATAACTGACTTCTTAAATTCCCCAAAAGTATGGCATACCAAGATGTAAAGTGATGTCTTTCAAACGAAGAGGTACACCTTTGGTGAAAATAGGATAGCCTCCCATTACTACCGTGGTATAACGTCCTCCTTGATGTAGTCTTGTCAAAGAAATGGACGGAATGAAGATGACCGTAAAATACCTGTGTGATACATTGAAATCAGTACCTATCTGAACATTTTAACGGACATTTGAGAAAACGCTTATGCTTCAAAACCTGCAAATATCACTTAATTGCAAATCATCATTTAAAAATAATACATTCAAAATACCGACAGAACTGCTTTTTCGAGATATATACATGCTAAAAATTGTTTCATTGCACGTGTAAGCTGAACGATTTATTTAAGAATTTCAATAACACAATCTGTACAGATGTCAACGTATGTAGGGGAAGAAGAAGCAGTCGGTGGAAGAAGGAGATTATTCGCCTGACGTTTCAGATTCAGGCTCAAACCTATTATCAGAGACAAAATGACATACGGGTTCTTCATATACTGGGAGTTGCCGTATTTAAAAACTACAGTCGCAATGTTACTGCCGACTTATGAAAATTAACAGCTCCATCCCATCTTCCTAGGGGTAGTTGGCAGCATGCAAGTGCTGTTGCTTCATCACTCGCGTTGGATGTTGGCGTGCTGATTGCACGGCCACGTGACTCACTAGCCTGCACACTCCCTGCAGGGACTTACTTGTTCGGCCAAACTAAGTTTTAGCACTGAATATGGGACGGGGAAGTCTTTGTTATCTTTAATACACTGGGCTTTTTAACTATGACTGAACGAATGCGCAGCTAACGTGATTGTCTCATGGATTTCAAGATTCATGGCCTGCGTATATGACATCCACAATAATTGCTGAATTATTGGCCAATGGTTTTGTTTTTGTTTTATTTCTTCTTATTTAAATTTACCAAATGAATTTCATTTGCTATTATTTTTATGGAAGACTGTGTTAAATTTGTTTTTGAAATTTAAAATCGTTGAACTGTTGCACAAATATTTTTGTATCTTTTTATTTTTCTGAACTTTCATCTCCTGACTACGAGTGCACTTCAAGAGTAATTACATAATTGATTGTAATTTAGCTTTTTCTCCCACTCATTTGGCCTCTTATCAGTTTATGGCCTACAGGGTCTTTCTCGGAGAGATCAGGAATAGCAAAGTTTGGCCAGAGGCTCTCCACCATTAGAAGAAGGACGGAAAAACTAAAACCACATCTTCCCATCAACTCAAGGTCCTTAACGTCGCCTAAGCTCTTAATGGTTAACGAGACAAGTGCGCCTGACGTTGGTCTTTTGGATAGAAATGCAGTTCTTATCCGGGATTCTGCTCTGTATGCTCTTGACTACAGTGGATCAGTGCTGAATATGCAAAGACAGGAAAAACTTCGGCATAGTAACTCCGACTGCAGAATTACCCATGGTAGAATCACAACGCCACCACTTACGTACGTTGGTACATCTAAATTTTGTTTAATTCACCCGCATTTGCTATGGTGAAACTGAGATATGTTTGTTCGAACCTCTACATTCCATTGATGGTTCTTATAACATAAAGAGGGGTTATAAAGTTTTAGTCATGTGGATGCAAACATCTACACGTTACTTTGATGTGAATATAATTGCAGGTTCTTTTTATTCAATATTATTCTGGTTCTCTGGTTTACGGACCGCTGATTCCAATGCCACTCCTGGTGCTCTGACATTCATGTTGTAAACTGCATTCTTATTTGGTGTATTTTGGAGGAATTGTACTTCAGCCTTGCTATCATCAGTTGTTTTTTCCTCTGATTTTCAATTCCCGTTTTAACATTCCTTTTTAATTTAAAGCTATTTTCATAAATCTAATCATTTTCCAAATAGAAACCTCAAAATAAGTTATGCTATATTATTTTAGTTAAAACTATATTATATTTGCTACCGTGAAGGCGTACACTTCAATCGGAATCTAAAACTTTTTTCATCAATAAAAGCAGGATTTGAAGGTTATTTTATCTGCATTGCTGTGGTGTGAAGATAAGAATTAAAATTTAAAAGTTTCTTTGCTACTGACATCACATTTTGTTCCTTTTTTGACTGCCATCTTACATTAGTTACTAATATTATGTTTAAAGAAACAAATAGTTTAAACTTTTTTCGTAGATTTGACAATAAGAGTGGTAAATGCTATGTTATAAAAAAGGGATGATTAACACTTTTGAACAACCCCTGACCAAGGTAGATATCGCAAAATAAATAACACTCTAGATATTATCTTTTTGATTCCGATGCACCGTTTGAGATTCACAGAGGTTGTACGACAACACAGGCATGCTGCACATTGAGCAAAATATTGTGTAGTGACCGTAGCTGCCCACTAGTTTACAGTCTTTGGTGTAAATATTCGAAAGATCATGATATGGTAATTTATATTACTGCTTAGGATTTTGGGAAGTTTACTAGCAATCTTTTCCATACATTTGCCTCAGTTTCGTAGTCTGAAATGTCACGCCTGTAATGCGATCATGTTACACCTTGATTGATTGTTTCCTGAAATTCACCTGTTACCCTTTACCAACAGCAAACAGTTAATGAATCCGAGTAAATAAGCGAGATTTGTGATTTTAATTCGCTGATTGGTCTAGTTCTAGTGAATAATAATGGCAGCAACAAGGCACACTGAGACTTCATTTTCATATCCCTTGCTTTAGTAAACCAAGGGTCCAGCTGGGACATTTGTTTACCAAATTAACTGAACATCTCCGTAAATACTAACGTCAAAATAGCATATAACTCGCAATAAAAATTTAAATGCAAACAATCAGTCTTGTATCATAACTACCGTTCTTACTCTAGTGCTTTTCAAAACCCATTTAATGTAATCTTTAGCAGTAGGCATCTTTCCTTAACCTCGAAATATTCTACCCTTTTTATAATGCTTGTATATATTCTCTGTATTTTTATGCAACCAGTTAACGTACCTTGTGCAGCTGATGGACACTTATGAAAAATGTATATCGTGCAACATATACACTGAAAAAGTGGAAAAAGTCTATTTAAACCCTAAAAAATAAATACAAATTCAACCCTGAAAATTTAATAACTTTTGGTGGGTAGCATGTCATGGATACTAATGCTGATAAATGAATATAATAATGCTCACCATCTTTGCACTTAAATTTATGGCCAGCTTCAAGAACATATTCAGCTGTTTTCAATGCCGTTAGCGTTTCATAAAATTTTCCTGTAAACATCCAGCGTATAATGCATGTTGTAAGGAATCAGATTGAGTTTAAGAAGTTTCATATGCGGCTGATGTTTTCGATTTTTCGAGGCTTGTATTGTGATTACTGCCCAAGTGTATCAATACATGAAGGGCAGCTATTTATCTGCCAATATATTGATTTCGCCTTTTCTGTGTTTCATGGCTACTTGAAGAACTTTTTGCAATAAAGTAACTAGAAGGTAACCTCACACTCTCCATATTTACAGCCTCTGACACAAGCAAGTTGTAAGCAGTGTTAAAAAATATATGGAATTATGTGAAACCTTTAAGCAATGCTTGTGATAATAGAAAAAGCCGGTGATATAATACACTCTGTCCCACGCATTACGTCTCTAATAATGGCGCATAAGCCAACTCAATATTTTGCACCGAGTGAACAAAGAGTCAGAGAAGAATCGTGGAGGGAAGATCGAATTAGTATTCTGATCTTTGATAAGGGACGATCAATGGTTATTATAACCCAAAGAGACTATAATGGAAAAACAGAGGCTCCTTTGGATGAAGGGGAATTTTAAATACCAGCACTGAACTCACAAGTCAAATCAATAGCCGGTTATTTAAATTAATTAATAACTTACTGCCAAAGGTGTGCTTACAGATAATGCACGGCGTCCAATAAAACCAATATTAATTAATTTATCCCGGTTCAATGGTCTTCCAAAGGTCAAAACACAAGTGTTCCGCTACAATTGATTGTTGCCCCAAAACGGCAGCCCCATATACCACTGGAAGAAAAAAAAACATTCACAAGATGCTCTCTTGATAAACATTTCAAGGAAAGTCTTAATGGTGAACAGAAACCAGGGTTTACAGGTGGGCAACTAAAACTCCACAGCTTATAAGATTTTACATTTAAAATTGGATGGCTCATAAATTAACCTGCGTGGAAACCCATTTCCAATGGGTTCAGACTCCCTGCAGCCACCCCTTAGAGAAACGTGCACGATATCGGTTATCTCCGAGACGAATCGATGCTGAATGATTATTCTTATACGTTTATAAATCAATGCTGAAGTTTTGCCCACGAGGGACCCACTTATAAACCCAACGGATTACATGGCATGATCGTTTACACGTAAAGGACGTTTCGGGAGGCGAGCGAGCGCCTTGCTGTGGGTACTAGATTTTCATATTTGGAACAGGCATAACTTGTTTATGCCCATCAAAGTCCTGAATATCAAGCTGTGATTAAAACTGAAATTTGTGAGACATAGCGTATGGTATTCTATGCCTACACTGTCAGGTGAGGTTGAAAGCATACTCTGATTGGGCACTGGTAACGCATTGTCAGAAGTGGATGCCCATAACTTGGAAGAGATTCAGCCGTTTGACTCTGCAACTATCAAGCTAATCGTCCACACCAGCAACAAAACTGGTAGAGGACTTAGTAAAGTCTGTATATATATATGTATGCCAATACATACGTAGCTACATCGACGTTGGCGCGACCGATCGTTGATAAGCAACCTCCCTTAGCTTTCGCCTGCTTTTGTTGCAATTTTTATTTTTGACAATAGACTCCTGCAGGAGATTCAGTACCCATTAAGTCATTTTTCGCCTTATTCGTACCTTACCTGGAGTCCAAAATTCTGACTCTATTATTTAAGTAATAAGGCTCTTTCTCTAAGAACACACATTGAAAAAAACTAAAAGACCTATTAAGGTAATCAATAATACAATATTTCTTTAGAACAATGACAGGAAATCCAAATTTGGTAGTAAAAAAACTGACAAATTCTAGGCAGACTGAAATTGTCATTTCTGTCTTAGTAATCGTCATCAGCCAGTCATAGCTACACAGGTGGTCTGCCACTTAAGTCTTGAACCCGCAACTAGTTGGTTAGAAGTCTAAGATTCTAGCCATTGGACCATGAGCTCGTGGTCTTGCCGTTTTGATGGGAAATACGCACTTTGGTGGATAGGCACTAACCGATCTGTTAGGAGATTCTACTTGACCTGTGTCACCTAGGAGCTCTGTCTGAAATCCCAGCAGCAACCGTACAGCGGCTAGCAATATAGGCAGTAGAACAAAAATACCATAGAGTGGAATGGCTCTTTTCAGTGACCACCTATCCACCGATGTTCATATACCACATCGAAACCGGCAAGATGATTAACCCGTGTCTCTATGGCTAGAGCTTTGGACTTACAGTCAAAAGGTAGCGGCTTAAAGCATCAGGTGGGGCACAATCTGTGTTTTGATGTGGCTGGCTGATTACGGCTGACATGCAGAAATGCCCATTCCAGTCCGCCTGGTCTTTTTCATTAATGTTCTATCGCCTATACTACTGGCCGCTGTGCAATTGCTACCAGGGGCTCGAGAGAGAGAGAGAGAAAACCCCAATGTGGAAATGGAAGAGTGAGTCCCGTAACCAATCGGTGATCTCCTATCCAACAAAGCGGTTTTACTTGACGTGGATGGCGCATGCAGTTGAACAAAATACGCATTAACTTGCTGCTCACTTTGCATGGCAAAGTTATTGACATTGGTTGATACTATATTCCCCATGATAATCAGTGCTTGGGACATTTATAAATTGCCCTGTGGTTTCTTTAGGGCATCTCACTGTCTTCTAAAATTTTGGTTGATACATCGGTATCCTGAATCTATAATAAACCTCTAATAATGACGTTTGCAAAACCATTTTCCTTCGTTACCGTCTGGACGTGTATACCAGTATAACGTATCCTCTGTATAGCATTTGCGTTTATATGATAATTACAGGTTGTGACTCCCTAAGCTAGTTACAATTTTACATCCAAAACATGTCTCCAAATAGTATGTATAAATTCAAACCATGGGTTAATAAACTTAAGTTTCTACTGTCATCACCTGTATTCAGTGCTGGAAACTGCAGCACATAGAAATCTCGCTCTGGCAATATGAACATTTTATAGTATGCCCTCTGTGGCTGTAAGTCTACCATATGTTTGATCTTTGAACGCGTACATTCCCGCTCTTATGCATTTTTTTAGTTAATGTCTGATAAACACCCCTTAGTTTATGCATTTCTTCACAAACGTTTTGCTGTTTTGTCTATTTGCCTTTTAAAATCCTGCCTCTGCAATCATTTATCCGTTTCTACCCTGTTGTAGATTAAAAGATATTGAACGATCTACAAATCCCAACTTTCATCTTGACAGCAGTGATGGTAAGACTGGAAGTATAGTTATCGTTCGTCTTTTATGAGGCAAAATCTTACATTTTTATGTTAATCAGAGGATGCAGAATAATAAATAAGGTATTATATCGTGAAATAAATTGCAATTAATAATGTTTTTAAGTCATGATTTTCTGACATAATTAAAACCTATAATGCATATCGTAAATCAGATGTATGCCCAACTAAATGAAAATTTCCTCTTTGAAAATAGCATGTCATTTTAACTAAAATATGGTTTTTGTCTGATATATATATATATATATATATATGATAGTGTGTGGATCACCAATTTGCTTACGGAACATTGATGTTCTGTTGTGCCCTGGAACTCAGATGAGAGTACTCACAGGCAGTCACATAGCGACGTAAAGCATATGTTGATAATGTCGAATTCCAGGTGTTC
>WEDG01012630.1:0-53809 GCA_017591395.1 Schistocephalus solidus
TCATATCAACATATACCTCAAAGGCGCTATGTGACTGCCCAAAAGGATGCATACGTGAGCACCAAGTCACAGGGGAACATAAGTGTACCATCGCAGATCGGTGAACACCACACTTTACAAGTCCATATTCCCGATGGCAACCCAGAGTAAAGCGGGTCCGTGACTCAATGGTTGACCGTTACACTACAATGACCGAGGTCGTGACTTCGAACATCGTGTAATCTTCACCTGCTTTTGGACATCGCTGGCTGATGACGGCTTATAAGCCAATAATAGCCTTTCAGGAGTCTCTTGTATTTGTCGGTTCCATCATATCAAAATATATCTTAAGTGGCTATGTAACTGCCCGGGATAAATTAAGAGTGAGCTCCAAGGCAAAGCGTTACATAAGTATTCCATAATCAGATCGGTAAACAACACACTTTCATGGTCCAGATTCCCGATGGCATCCCAAAAACAGTGGGGTCGTGGCTCAATGGTCAACTGTTACATTTAACGATTGAGGTAGTGGATTCCAATATCGTGTGACCCACACCTGGGATTGGAAAAAAATGGCTGACGATATCTAATAACCCAGAAATGGCCATTCCCTTCTCCTTTGTCATTGTTGGTTCCATCTTATCAACATATACCTCAAGTCGCTAGGTGACAGCCCGGGAGGACTCATAAAGGCGAGCTCCAAGATACAGTGGAACATAAGTGTTCCATAATCGGATCGGTGAACACAATGCTTTCATAGTCCATATTCCCGATGGCAACCCACAAAACAGTGGAAGCGTGGTCAATGCTAGACCGTTACACACAACGACCGATGTCGCCGGTTCGAATATCGTGTGATCCTCACCTGGGATATAAAATTATTGTCTGGTGACAGCTTTTACCCCAGAAATGGTCATTATGTCCACCTTTGTTTTGGTCGAATCCATAATATCAACATATATATATCAAGTCACCCGTGACTCATATGTGAGGTCCTGGTCACAGCGGAACATAAGTGGTCCATAATCAGATCGGTAAATACTACACTTTCATAGTCCATATTCCCAATGGCAACCGAAAATAAATAGGGCCCGTGGATCAATGGTAGACCGCTACACTCAACGACCGAAGGACGTCAGATCCATTTTAGTGTGATCGACACATGGGACTTAAAATGACTGGCTGATGACGGTTGATAACCCGAAAATGGCCATTCCGTTCTCGTTGAATTTTTTGGTTCCATCTTAACCACATATATATCAAGTTGCTCTGTGACTGCCCGGGAGGAGTCTTTAGATATCTCAAAGTCACAGAGGAGCAGAAGGGTACCTTAAACAGATCGGTGAGCACAAACTTTCAAAGTACATATTTCAGATCATTATCCACAAATAGACGGGCCCATCGCACAATGGTATACCGCTGCACTCAAAAACCGAAGGTTGCGGGTTCGAATATCGTGTGATCCTCACCTGGGACTGGAAATGACTGGCTGATGACGGCTAATAAGCCAGAAATGGCCTTTCCGATCTCCTTTGTCTTTCTCGGTTCCAGCATATTAACATATACCTCAAGACGCTATGTGACTGCCCGACAGGAGTCATAAGTGAGCTCCAAGTCACAGCGGAACATAAGTGTCCCATAATCAGATCGGTGAACAAAAACTTTCGTAATCCATATTCCCGATGGAAACCCGAAAAATTGAGACTGTGGCTCAATGGTAGACCGTTCACTTAACTACCAAAATCGAGTGTTGGAATATCGTGTGATTCTCAAATGGGATTGGAAATGACTGGCTGATGACGGCTAATAAGCCAGAAATGGCCTTTCCTATCTTCCTTGACATACTCACTTACTCATGAAATGTTTATATCAGAGCAACAAGAAGACCGAATTTAATCGAGTCTTTGCACTGAAACAATCAGTCCACAGACATTAATTGGTTCAAATTATTGAATCAATTAACTGAATCTTTCCGCTCAGTGCCTTCGATACCCTCACAGTTTGACTAGGAGAGTTCTCCAAATCGAGCACTGTCGGAAATCTTGGCCTACATAACCCACCAGTCCAATCCATTCTCTCCAGGGTTTCTGAGGACTTTTGTTCGACTAGGACAGTTCTCCAAATAGAGCAACCTGCCGGAAATTTTGGCTTGGCCTTCACAACCTACCAGTCCAATCCAGGCTCTAACTGCTCGTCAGGCTTTCTGAGGAGTATCTACAAAACAGGCTGAGTCATTCATTATCCATATTCTGTCTAATTGATTTTGCAATTTATATCGAGTAACTCGTTATAACAAATACTTTTAACAACTTCCACTAGCAGAAGTAGTTAAGAACGTTCGGGGGATTTCATTAATTTGCAAAAAAGGCGGTATAGATAATTTATATACTGTTTGTGTAAAAGCGCTGATAGTGTAAACCTACACCTAGCCACTCGTTACTTCCCTAAGTCACCACACAAAAATTCAAAAAGTCATGCTGCAAGCCGGAATTGAACCCGCGACCACCAACGCGATGGCGACGCTCGCTAACCACTCGACCACCTCATCACGGCGGCGAGCGCTCTCTCAAATTAATATGCATGCTATTGACAACACTGCCATTTGTGGAGGCTGTCATAAACTGTCCATGAAGCTAAACCAGCTCGAGGATGAGATAAGACAAATAAAATCTGCGCTAAAAGGCACCTCTAAAGCAGTAGATGCCACTCAGGAGTCCACTGAACGACTTACCAGAAGCAAAACCATCGATACCCGATCAAAGGGTATCCCAACAACAACTTTGAAAGCTGCTTCGGCTACTGAACAGCAAGTACCAACGGCGCAGGACAAAAAAATAGTCCGCCTAAAAACAAAAAGCCGTCCAAAACCGCAAAACTGACACCAAGAAGGAAAAAAAGCCAATGGACAACCGACTTCGAAAGATTCCTCAAAAACAGCTCGAACACGAAGCTTTGACCATTGCCTTGTCCTCCACAGGAAGTACTGAGATTCTCACACCAAGCACAAGCAGTAGAACCGATTCCCCAACCAAAAAAATACCACCTGCGATTCAAAAATCGTCGAACCCGTGGAATTCCGCCGAATCGAAAAAAAACCGGATCAAAGCCAACGCATAGCCAATCAGCATCCCTCCATCATCACCAGTTCGCAACGTGAAACCTTCCCACCAGATAGAGGAAGACAGCGTCGTAGTTACAAAAAAATGCCACGGACAGAAAAAGCTTCATAATACAGGACTACCTGAATCAACAGCTGCGACTCCAGTAGACCGATATTCTGAAGACATGAACCACTTTCGTGAACTTCTGAACAATATGCTGGAACCCAAATACGTCGATTGAACTGGAAAAGCCTTCCGCCTTGGAAAACGGCCCGAAAGCCAATCCGAATCAACACGTCCTAGGCCTCTAAAAGTTATCTTGACCAGTAGCCAGGACGCCAGTCACATTCTGTCAAGGCGCTTTAAGTTACAAAACTCAAACCCTGGAATTTTTTTTCAACAGGACTTCTCACCTGCAGAGCGGAACAAAACGCCATCAACTTGTCATCGAACTAAGACGGCGGCTCAGCGATTGGGAAACAAACTTGGTTATTTACAACAACCGCGATCCATCGTCCATTATTCTCCCCTGGAGAGGCCCGTTCCGGGATTACCACGCAGTTGGCCCAGTAAACAGGGGCTCGCGCCCGACTGTTAGCACTTTCCGAGCAAAACCGAAAAACTAACATGCATGTACACTCAATGCACAGAGTATATTATCGAAGCTCGACGAGTTTAAGATTCATATCTGCGATCTATCTCCAGATATAATTTCCGTAACAGAAACTTGGTTGTCCCAACACGTGGACGACCGAGAGGTAAATATGGCTGGCTACCAACTTTTAAGAAAAGACAGGAAAGAGCGTCAAGGAGGTGGCGAACTCACATACGTGAAAAGCGAAATTACAGTTTTAGACAAAACTTATAAACTCGCGCCTACTTCCGAGGGGCGATATGGCTATCCGTAAAAGTGCCAGGTACATCAAGTCTAGATGTCCTGACAGTCTACCGCCCACCGAGAAGAGACACCGTAGCTGATGCTTACCTGCTAGAGGAACTTGAAAAGATTGCCACACGGTTGGATATCCTGATCATGGTGACTTCAATGCGCCCTCACATCGACTGGAGCTCGACCTGTGCACATAGTTCTGATCTAGCCTTCGACGGTTGTTTTCTGAGCACGACACTAAAGCTACGTCTCACACAGCACGTCACTTTTCCAACCAGGGTGTGCGAAGGACAACAGGCCAATTGCCTGGACCTAGTTCTCACGAAGTCGCACGACAGCATCGACGAAGTGTCGTGTCTACCGCCACTAGGCAAAGTGACCACGTGGTAATGCGATGGAGTACTCACTATTTTCTATACCAGCAAGACCCCCAACAATCAGAAGGAATATATGGCAAGGCGATTTCGGTGGAATGAGGGCCGAACTCATGCGCACTCCAGTGGGAACTCTTTATTCTTTGGAAACGTAACCGAGGACTGGGAAACGTTCCGGGACATACTGCACAGGCTCATGGAAAAACACTGTCCAATTTTTGAGAAAAAGGTTAACGAACAGACCGCGATGGCTTTCGCAGGCCTTAAAAATTCGAAGTTAACAAAAAGCGGAGATTGTGGAAATAATCGCTTACGGACGGAACTCCTACATCTCTAAATGCGTATAAAATGCAGAGAAATCGGGTCAAGGGTCTTATTTTTAGAACAAGACAGGCTTTCGAAGTGGACCTGCTGAACCGGGCCACCGTGAACCCGAAACTGTTTTACGGTTACCTCAGACAGAATACACGGAACAAGGATCCAATACCCCCTGCTGAGGACCGCCGAGGGCATAGACCTCACTGAAGACGGTGCGAAGGCTAATCATCTTTCGGAATTTTTCCAGTCGGTTTTCACAAAGGAAACGAGATACGATCACCCTACCGATGGCTTCGAAGTGGATACAATAGTCGAGACTGTTAATTTTACCGAGACTACTGTCCTCAAAGAACTTTTGGGGTTAAAGGAATCCAAGTCTCCGGGTCCCGATGAAGTACCTGCCAAGCTGTTGAAAGAGCTCGCGAGAGAGTTGGCAAAACCACTCTCTACGCTTTTCCAAGCATCCTTCCAGACCGGAAGTCTACCAGCCGACTGGAAATCCGCATGGATTACGCCGCTTTATAAGGGTGGAAGCCGAGCCTCTGCTAACAATTATCGACCGGTCAGCCTAACTTCAGTTTGCTGCAAAATCATGGAAAAAATAATTAAGCAACAACTAATGCAGTTCTTCGAACATAACAATCTGCTATCCAAAGCTCAGCATGGTTTCCGTAGAGGTAGATCCTGCGTCACAAATTTGCTCTACTGTTTAGAACGTTGGACTGAAGCGGTCGATAGTGGTAATACGGTGCACGCAGTCTATATAGACTTCAAAAAGGCTTTTGATAGCGTGCCGCACCACCGCCTTCTTTATAAACTCAACCGCATAGGCGTAAGAGGTAGACTTCTGACATGGATAGAAAACTTCTTAACTGGCCGCTCACAAACTGTGCATATCAGCGACAAACAGTCGACTAAAGTTGAGGTCGAGAGTGGTGTTCCCTGGGCTCTGTTCTCGGCCCTATACTGTTCATTGTCTACATCAACGATTGTGCCAACGAACTGGACTGCGATATTGCCATGTTTGCCGATGATCTCAAACTTTGGCGCGTCATTCAAACTGCGGCTGATGAAGAGAACTTGCAGGCAAACTTAAATCGACTCCAGAAATGGTCAAATGACTGGCTCTTGCCGTTTAATGAGAGCAAGTGCAACATCATACGAGTCGGGAAAAGCAATCCTTCGAACCGTACGATTTACAGTCTGAATGGCATTCCATTGAAAGAAGTGGATGTCCAAAAGGACCTTGGAGTCTGGATCACACCTTCGCTTAAACCCTCCCTACATTGCGCAAAGGTAGCGAAGTCAGCCATGTCGATTCTGTACCTCGTTAAACGAGCTTTTGCAGCCTTCACTACCGACTGCTTCGCTAAAGTCTTTCGGAACATTCGTGCGGCCACAGCTGGAGTCCGCTATCCAAGCTTGGAGACCCTGGGCGGCGAAGGACATCAACATCCTCGAAAAGGTCCAAAGGCGAGCAACCAAACTTGTCCTTGGACATGGCTCACTGCCTTATGAAACACGGCTGTCGAGTCTCAATCTCTTTCCCCTTGCACTATAGACAGCTTCGGGGGTGACCTGATACTAACATTCCGCATACCACGTATCCAGGACTGTTGTCTGGTGCCAGGGATTTCTTCGAGTTAGCAAAACAACGAACTTGAGAGGTCATCCTCTCAAATTACGTGTGACTGGAGCAAGGCTAGACACTCGGAAGTACTTCTTCTCCAAAAGAGTAGTCGAAGCTTGGAATAGTCTTCCTCTGGATGTTGTAATGTCGGACTCCCTGGAGGTTTTTAAGCGAAAGTTAGATCGATATAATGGTGCGAGCTACAACACTAACTGAAAGCTGCAAGTGTGACGTCATAAAGTAAGGCATTAATGATACTACTAGTTATATTTGAGTAACATTTCCTTGTTTGTTATTTTCGTTCGAGGGCTTGCATTCTCCCATTATTCCCATGCTGGGGTCCTCGAGGTCTCGATGCTTAACTTATTTACACACCTTGGTGACACCGTGAGTATTCGCATCAGCTGGACCTGGCGTCCGTCGTCCATGAGGTGTATGAACGTTATCCCCTGGTTCGAACCGCAATGGACCGAGGATGATCTGGACATCTATTTCAACCTTTGAAATCCCTCAACGGACGCTGCAATCAGCAATGGAGCATCATGTGACCTCCGAAATGCCCCCCGTTGGACCCCCTCCCAAGGGCGACAGTTTTTTTCTCCTAAATATCACCGGGAGTTTTTTTTCACTGTCTGCTCTTTTTCAACTTTTGTTCCACTATGTTGGCCTCGCCAACATATCGAGATACTATTTTTTGATACCACAACTCGTATGTACAAATAGGGAATTCAAAGGTGACTCACCTACATCTCCCTCAAATATACTGATACTGATACTGATACTTCTACTACTACGTCTACTACTACAACTAATACTATTACCTTTGTGTCAACTACAACTTCTATTACACCACAACTACTACTCCGTTTACTGCCACTACTACAACTACTATTATTACTACTTCTATTTCTGCGTCTACTCATACTACTAATACTACATCCATTACAACTACTCTTTCTTCTACTATTTCTACAACTACTATTACTATTAATGCTTCCATTACTACCACTATTACTGCAAGTACTACTGCGTCTACCACTACTACTAATACCTATGCTACAACTACTAAAACTGCGTCTATTACAACTACTACTGCATCTACTGCAAATACTACTACTTCTACTACTACTACTAATACTATTACTACTACTACTACTACTTATAATTCCACTATTACTACTAATACTACTACTGCGTCTAAAACTACTTATTCTACTACATCTACTACTAATACTACTACTACTACGACTACTATACCTACCATTACTACTACTATAACCACTACTTCTGTTTCTACTACTACTTATTCTTCAACCAGTACTACTAATACAAGGATTAATATTATTACTACTACAACTACTATTACTACAAAAAATACTGCGTCTACTACAACTACGACGACTGCTCTACTACTGCAACTACTGCAACTGCGTCTACTACTGCGACTACTACAACTACGACTAATACTACTATTAAAACTACTACTACTGCGTCTGCTGCAATTAGCTATACCACTAATACTACTACTGCTACTGCTATTACTATTTCTACATTTACTGCGTCTACTTCAACTACTTCTTCAACTATTATTACTACTACTACTACTAATACTTCTTCTACTAATAATATTACTATAACAACTTCATCAACTACTATTAAAAATACTACTTCTGCATCTACTTCAACTATTATACTTCTACTACTACTATTACTACTGCGTCTACTACAACTACTACTCCTACTGAACTATAACTACTACTTCTACTATTACTACCATTGTTAGCGCGTATACTACTAATATTATTTATACTCTCCTTCAGCGTCAACTACTATTACGACTACTACAACTTCTACTAGAGATAGTATTACTACTAATTCTACTATTACTACTGCTGATGATACTACTTCTACTACTACTGCGCCGACTACTTCAAATAATACTAATACTACTGTGCCTACTACGACTTCTGCGTCTACTAATACTGCTTATTCTACAACTATTACTTCTATTGCTACCATTACTTCTACTATTACTTCAAAGACTACTAGGTCTACCACTACTACTACTACTCATAATTCTACTTATACTACTACTACTACTACTACTACTCCTGCTTCAACTACTACCACTGCAACAACTAATACAACTACTATTAATAATACTACTACTGCGTCTACTACAACTATTATACTACTACTACTACTACTACTACTACTACTACTACTACTACTACTATTACTACTACAACTACTACTCCTTCTTAACTATAACTACTAATTCTACTATTACTACCACTGTTAGTGCGTATACTACTAATACTATTTATACTCTCTTTCAGCGTCTACTATTATTACGACAACTACCACTTCTACTAGAGATAGTAGTACTACTACTTCTACTACTACTACTGCTGCTAATATTACTTCTAATACTGCTGCGTCTACTACTACTACTACTAATGTGCCTACTTCTACTACTACTGCGTCTACTAATACTACTTATTCTAAAACTAATACTACTATTGCTACTACTACTTCTACTTTTACTTCAAAGACTACTTGATCAACACTACTACTAGTACTACTACTACTACTACTTCTACTACTACGACTACTACTACTACTATTACTACTACTACTACTAGTACTACTTCTGCTACTACTACTACTACTACTACTGCTACAACTACTACATGGGCGTCTTATACTACTACTTATACTGCTACTACTACTACTAATACTGCTTTTACTGTAACAACTTCTACTTCTACTACTTCTACTACTATTTCTACTGCTACAACTACAACAGATTAGGCAGTGCCTCACCAGTGCT
The DNA here is from genome assembly GCA_017591395.1 of Schistocephalus solidus. Lineage (NCBI taxonomy): Eukaryota > Metazoa > Platyhelminthes > Cestoda > Diphyllobothriidea > Diphyllobothriidae > Schistocephalus > Schistocephalus solidus. The sequence goes on from WEDG01012630.1 coordinate 9,125, forward strand.
AACCAAATATGCATTTTTTAAAAAAACTACTACTTCTTATATTACCACAACTACTACTGCGTCTACTACTAATACTACCACTTCTACTGCGTCTATCACTACAGCACTTACTTCTAATACTACAGTTACTACTACTTATACTACCATTACTACTATTAATACTACTTCTACTATTTCTACTACTACTACTTATAATATTACTACTCATTCAACTACTACTTCTACTACTACTACTACTAATACTACTGATACTACTACTATTACTATACTACTCCTGCGTCAACCACTACAACTAATACAACTGCTACTACTGCGTCTACTCATACAACTACTACTACTACTACTACTACTACGACTAATACTATTACTACACCTCCTACTGCGTCTACTTCTACTATTACTTATTTTACTACTACTAATACTACTACTGATATTACTATTACTGATACTAATACTACTACTACTACTACTTCTACTTCTACTATTACTACAACTACTACTTCGTCTTTTTCTTCTTCTAATACTACTACTACTACTTCTACTACTACTACTACTACTACTACTACTACGTCGTCTACTACTGCCACTACAACTACTGCGTTCTACTACTACTACTACTTTTACTATGACATAGGGAACCTCCTTTCCAACGAACGTGTTACATGCAGAATATAGGGCACCGAATGCCAAAGCGCATAACTAGACAGAACATTTGACAGCAGTCCCATGATAATTTTGGTGATCTTTACCTATAACGATCAGGGCCCTGCAACAAATTTCCCGCAGAAAAGCACTGTAATCACATATGATTAACGCAAAAGTCTATAAGTGCAGTGGCCCCCAGCTGATGGCAAAACTAGCAACGATATTGCAGTAGATGTGGTGCAAGGTAAATGTTCTTTGGGATATCACGAACGCGACCATTGCCCATGGAACAGGTTTAGTTATGATAATCACAGCATCATCCCGCTGCGCAACATTGTGGTAAAATATTCGCTGGTATTCTTCTTAATCGCCTTAACGGCCATCTGGAGCAGGGATGGCTCCAATAATGTCAATATGGCTTCTAACGAAACCGCAAAACAACTGAAATTAATTTTTACGGTCGCCGACTACAATACAACTGAAGAGATGAATCCACTTTTTCCTTAACATCTTTGATTTGATAAAAACAATTGGCACAGTGAATCGCAATAGACTGTGAAGAATTATGCAGATATTGTGTTGTCCTGAGTGGTACTTGTACATGGTGCATCAACTCCACGACGGGATATAGGCGAGCGTCATTGACAACAGGGAGAAACTCCGACGTTGTTGCGGGGACAAACGGCATGAAGAAGGGCTGCAAATCTTTCCTACCATCTTCATTGTCCTATTATCATCTATTCTGATGAACGCCTAACGTGATCAGCGTCTTTTGATCAGCATCGCTTTCAGAACTGACGGGCAGCTTCACAATATCCGGCGTATACAGGCCCTTCTGCGACTACGGCCCTCCGGCTTCACTCCACTTAAAAACAACAGGGACAAAACGGTATTCCTGCATAAAACTTTACTCAGAGGTGAGTGCAATGCCAATAGAATCAGTGTCAATATTGCACAATTCAAAACTATTGAGAACTAGGCTTACCTGGTAAGTACACTTTTATCCAACATGGGAGTCACTGAAAAGTTTGCGCAACGGATTTCCAAAGCCAGCCAGGCCTTTAGCCGACTGCACGTCTCCATGTTGAATCGCTGCGAACTACAAACGATCGCAGGGAACCCACCCGGTTGAGGAGAATTGTCTGGCTTGATTTGTTTAAGAATCTGACTTCAACGGAAAAGACAAAGATTTCATTGAGAGTCCTATCTTCGTGTATTAGAAGTTCCGAATCATCATAAAATTCTTCCACCGTAATCGTTCATGTAACAATTGGGACAGTAGCTGTACCTTCTGCTGCCCTTCAATTAATAAGGTCTTGAGGCATATCCTTTAGTCTATAATTTTTGTCCTGGTGCTTTTTACCCACTGTGAATCTAGCCACTAAACGTTGTGGGTTCTGTTGTAAATTGGCCCTCGAAGAGAGTTCTAGCAATCTGTATATGCTTAAGACATTCATTTCGTTGCTCCTTAGACTTGGCAAATGATATGGCATCTTGAAAAACGCAAGCACATTTCCACTGTCACTATTTTTTATTTATCCTCCATTTACAATTTTATTGATCCATGCAAGTCAGGCACATGGTATAATTAGTTTTATTGGACAATTCGGCACTTTATAATCCCTTTAATAAACTACCAGGTTGCGTTGCTAACGGTTGTAATAACAAACCAGGGTTCCGCTGGAGCAGCACGTCCTATTTCATCCAAATCCCCTTTCCGACGGTTTTCGCGACCCGAAATTTGAGGTTGTGCAGTAAGGTAAGAAAACACGTAGGTAAAAGAAATTTAATCATTTAACTTTAGTGAAAGTTTGAAGTTAACTTCCCTGATGACTCCTTCTTCTTTCTCAAAATGAGATGCAAACAGTTTGATATGTGTCCTTTTCTCAGTGTGATTCCGAACTCTATGTTTTGCGTGGAAAATTGTAAAAGATTATAGTCAAATTACATTGTTGCAGACTTTGCTGAGAACATGCCCAAGCTATGCTTATCAACCAAGAATAAAAAATTATCCTACTGGCATATCACTTTAAATGAATTCAGGAGTCCGAGCTAGGAGGCCAGCAGACAACGCATGTCATCACCTACATACCACCTTTATGCGGATCGCACGGTCGTACCTCATATGAATGCGTTTAGATTCCGTTCGAAGGATGGTAATATTATTGATATTTGAGATATTGGAACTTATTTGAGTCATTATTAACATGCTTTATTTAAACAGCAGTTATCAAAAACTGTAACGCACTCTACCCTCCTGCTTTGCCAACAGTATTTAAGCTTTTACAGGGTAATCAGTCCTCAGTAGTCATCCCGGCCACAATTATTTTAGTCACACAGGTAGCAGACCAATTGGTCATAATATGAAAAAGATAGGTCACCTCCTCGAGATTTCATTCGCTGACACGCACACTGCTAACACGAACCTTCATAATTACAAACGCCAGTACACTCGCATTTCCATAGGCTTGTCTAGGCATCTTATTAAGGGGGGGGCTGATCAACGACGTGGAATAGGCTGAAAGGAACACGCAAGTTGATTATAATTTACCTAACGCTTGAAGGTTATTGTTTTAGTTCCTCATGTCCAAGGTATAACGGTACGAATGCTCTCTGCAACCTGTCCAATAAACGCACTTCCATCATATTTACAAGTCCTGATAAACAAGACAGTGCCGCTGGCCTCTGGTCCAATGATGGAGCATTTGACGCAGTGGAACTCTGACTTGAGAATCATGTTCACAGTTATTTGTTTACTGGTCGTGCGTTAGCTATGTTGTTCATTGATGTTGCGTCGCGTGCCTAACAAGAGCAGAGCGAATACCAAATTGATCGTGCTCGAAAATGTCAATGTCGATTCTTAAAACTACACTGTGGAGGCCCCTGAAAAAACCGGCAAAGTTAAATGTAATGATTTTGTGCTCATGTTTAAGAGTGAGCACGTCAGTAAAATGAAAGTTCAAGGTTCTCTTTATGAAATAATTTTAATTAAACTTAACACATACAGGAAAAGTTAGGCCTTCGCTATTACCGTTCATTCATTTTGAGCTTCTTAAATATATAGCGGGTTAAATTGATTCGAAGTTAGTTGAATCGACACTCACCAAATCCAATCAAACATCTTTGAAGAGCAGACGTATACATTAATCAAATTCGGTTGAGAAAAAATACAATATAAGTATCTGTCATAACATTCTAACCGCAATTCAACATACAGCATAATCAATAAGCTGGCTTTAAAACCCAGTGCTACATCACTGCTGGACGTTGCAGCAACATGCGATGCTGAAGATGTTTGTGAGTTTGTAAAGCCAAACAGGAAAAGATCTTAGGAGACCGATTTGTACAAAGGAATTGGTACCACCCGGTTTATCTGGACCTATCAAGCCCAGTGAACTGGTACCAAGTACTCACTCGGTTGAGTTAAAAACGGGCGCTGGATTGAGTCATAATTGTAATGTAGTCTTAAACAGGGTCCCGGAGTCAGCGTCCATAATTTCAAAGGAACGAGTTAAAAATGACTTGGATCTCCTTTAATTGTATGCAAAAACGATGCTCACGGACGGCGAGTACATTCACATTCTCAAGACATATAGAATAAGGAAGGCTCTGTTAGCACCCGATTTAAATCCTCGACCAAGACCTCTAAAAATCATCTTGGAAAACGAAGCACAGACACAGCTCCGGCTACAGAGAAAATCAATCCCATGGGGTTGGCATTCGGAAGTCATTGTTTTACCGGAAAACGAGCTAAAGGGCAAATGAAAATGAGACAATTAATAATAAAACTGGAAACACGAAGGACTAATGACAAGGTACATCTCCAAATAAGAGATGGACAAATAGTTTAAGTGAAAGAACATTTCTTTGGCCGAAGGCAGTCACTCTGACAGCCTTACTGTCCCTTCTGAGAAACCAAAAACTTGCCTACTTAAATTATTCGTCCTAAATGCCAGATATTTGCTTAAAAAGATGCCTTTGCTCCAGATTCTGGTTTTCATTCACCACCCCGACATTGTACTAGTAACAGAGACATGGACAACACATTGTGTATCCAACTCTGAACTCTCCATTCCTGGCTTCGATTATATTCGTAACGATCTTCACGAGGGCCGTGGCGGAGGAAACTGAATCTATGTTGAGCAACCACTTGCATTTCTGCCGTTGGATTATCCACAATGTACCGCAGTAGAAGAAAGCTGTTGGCTCCGAGTAGTCCTAAAATATAACCTCTCTTTACTCGTTGGTTGAGTCTATCGCCCCTCAAACGCAAATGAGGATTACCATCTTCATCGCTCACAGGCACTTCACGCCGCAGCTGACATAAATTTGAAGTACTGTTTCACTGTAGGTGACTTCAATCTTCCTGAAGTTCATTGGTTTCCATCTTCCGGTCCTACAAAGTTCAAAGACAAACTTGAAGCCATAGATTTTGGCATGTGGGATCAAGTAGTTGATTTTTATCTCCCGATGATTATATATACTACATCTTCTTTTCTGTAGAGGTTGTCAGCCATTGTCAGTGTCACCTTTAGACCCACTTCGGAGTTCTAACCATGCCATAGATCTTTCTTCACAAGAAAACAAGGCTAATATAACGTTTTGCAAAAACGTTTCTTTTTTCCGTGATTTCTATTCAGCAAATATGGTAATTACTCACACATCGTCGTAATCTACATGCCTCGTGAGCAGTCTCAACATTGACTCAAATTAACAACCCACAGTTAAATCTTAACCGCTAGATCTGTCCGCTTTACAGAACTGAAATGACTTAATGATGAAGTTTGGATATATTTTATCTATACTCGGCAACCTGTTCAATGGTAACATATCTGATGTTCCCTATGAGGATTGCAGACGCTCTCGATTCGCTTGTTCACTTGGTTGCCACCGAGTCTTTTGAGAGACAGAAATGTCATTAGAATCTTCTCCTAAATAATGCTCCCATACACAGACGCCCGGTTGACGTTGCTATGGAATTCCTGTACTCGGGTGGTTTCAACTACAAAATAGTGAAAGAAAAACGCCCCTCTTCGCGTAGAAAGAAACCTCCTATCTTGTTAAATTGTTTTCAACAATTGAGGTCGACTCAATATTTGCTCAACGAGGTTGCACTTCTCGTTATTTAGAAATAACAAAATGTTTCATTTATCGAGAACAAACACAAATGCAGCAAAGACATGGGTCCTTCCTATCATTAATTTCTCAACCTAATATTAAAAAGTCTGGTCGTATTTCCCTTAACCTCATTGCACCAGTTAATTCATTTCCTAAGATGTCCAGTGCGGTCAACCCGTCTAACCCACTTAGACTGTCGGTTTCCCCTCTTAAACGCAGTTCTCCAGGCCTCTTCATGAAACTGACCGAGCCAAATCGCATAAATAGCGTACTTCAAAAACAAAATCCGCTTTCATTTCATTTTAAAGACAACTTATATATTTTTCCACAAACTAGCTCGTCTCATAAACCCACTGGTAATCGTATATTCCCAATTATATCACACAAGACAGGTTGTCCGCAGGACGTTAATCTTACCCAAACCGAAATGCAAGGTAGTGCAGTTCTAACGTATTGCATACCGCCTTCTGGAAACTTACCAGGCCTGTCCAACAGCAAAATAACCCTTAGCATGTTAACCGATAAGCAAGACCCGACTTTCAAGCACTAAATTCTTAAAGCTGCTTGCCCTCTCCCACCAGCCTCTATATTCCATCTAACTTCCCGTCATTCCGTTTTAACTACCAACATGTATATTTCGGTCTTAAACCCTATGGTTGTTCGAAAGCGGAAAGTTATTTACATGACCTTTTAGATATACCTCTCAGCCTTTTGTAACTGACGTTCCTTATACGAATAGTTCTGCCGTACTTGGCAGTTACCCTAAAAACCACAATAACTTCCAATATAATAACCCATCTCCAATTTTTTTTACATTAATAACGAAAACCTTCGTTTGGCTACTCGAACTACACTAAATGTCTTATTACTTAATACAAGATCTGTTATAAACATGATGGCACAACTGAAACCCATTGATTTCGAGGTAATGCCCGATGTTTAATGTATAACTAAATCTTGGATCCAAACCTCAATTTCAGACTCTTTGCTTGTCCTAGATCAGTATGATCTCTACCGCCAAGACCGCATTAGTAAGCGTGGTGGTGGTTGTCTACTCTATAATAAAGCTTCATTTAAGCACTTCCCGTTTGATCTGGATGCCACGTCATTCTCTGGGAATTACTGCTTCGCATCCATTTTCCTGTCGCCTCGTAAAAAGGCGATTCTCGAATGCATTTACAAACCTCCTTATTCATCATACGATGATGATGCAAAACGTTGTGAAATTGTTAAATTAGTTTCGGAGTTCAATTTAATTATTAAAATAATCGCAAAAGATTTTGGTTTTTCTGAAATTTACAGGATTTTAAATGTTTGTCCACCTAGATTTCAGCCTTTTCTAGAAACCATTAACTTTACCAAATGGTCCCAGCTAGTCCGTTCTTCAACCAGACCCAAGCGTATTTTACACTTGATTTTTACGAAAGACATTACTCCTCTCCTCATTAATTTTAAACAGGTCCTCGTCCAAAGTGACTATACCTTAATTCACTGTTGCCTTCCGATTGTGTCATCGAAAAAGGCTTACTCCGTTCGTACCTATCTTGCTTAATTAAATAACTTTTTAAATTTATTGGACTGGCAGCAACTCCCCTCCATGAACGACGCAGCAAGTCTTTGTGACTTCATATCAGTCGTTTTAAATAACATCCTGGACTTTATGCCAGTCAAACATGTCAAACCTTACGCTTCGGAATCCATGTTTATAACATTCTTTTGCCAAGACTTAAAGAAATTGAGGAAGCGATTAAAATATCAGTATACTAGTTCTTTATATGTACATCTAAGGATCGCAGATATTTTTGAATTAGCCTCTTAGATTGATCTCAGTGAGACAAACTCTGCAAAATCTGTTGCTCAACTGTTCCGTTGTCGATCCTCCTCTAAACGAGGTTATAAAATTCCATCATTACTATAAGAAGACAATAACTTTATTCAGAATTGTTAAGTGCGTTCTTTGCAAATCATCTGACGAAGGAATATGAACCAGTTCCGACATGTTAGGCATCATCCTTCAATGTTATCAGAACAATTTCTTTCTCCTCAGAATTAATTCGTAAGCAAGTAATTCGTCTAAAAAATTGCACTCTTCGGGAAATGACGGTATTCCAAACTCAGTTATCAAGAGAGTGCCAATCTTGCCTCGATCACTTAGCCAAATATTTTTCGTTTATCTTCTAAATGGATTCTTTCCTGACTTATAGAAGACATCTATTATTCTTTTGTCTCTTCAAGTCGGGATCTCATTCGGACGTGAATAAGTATCGAGGCGTTAAGAAAACCCCAGCTCTAGCAAAACGTCTTGAGACAAATTATTTTCAATCGAATTCTCGATTTTTGCTTAGAAAATAAATTCGTAAGTGACTCGCAATATGATATTCTACCTGGAAGGTTATGCAATTGTGTCACTAAGTTTTTCTTAATCTCGTCACTTCCCTTCGTAATGAGCAACAGTCAGTAGTTGTGATCTACTTTGACCTGAGCAAAGCCGTTGACAGGGTACTATACAGACGTCTTCATGTGAAACTGGAAGCCCTTGGCATCCGGCTTCCTCTCATTGACTTCATTGGTTCCTACTTGTCTAACCGCAGCCAAAAGATTTTTGTTTGATGTTGCCGACAATAGGCGTATCGATTAATTTTATTATTTTGGCGCTTAGCTTTGTAGAAGTACGCAAGATCTAAGAAAACATGGAATAAATGATGTCAAATTAGAGCATGCTTTTTAACTAAATAACAGTCTATGACTGACTGAAAGCTGTTTTATAGGAACCATTTCTAGAGTTTTTACCTTCTGCTTATTTGGTATTCAAAAATATATGTATACGATTTTTCACGCAAAAAAGCATTCCATAGCTGTTTAATAACACCTTTTTAGTGGATTACCTATTTTGAGCCCCAAATGCCACTTGGTTTGCGCTCAGAGTTATAAGTTGAAAAAGCGTGTGCGTTCCGGGTATGTTAAAAGCATACATTAATCTACGCCATCAAGAGCACATAGCGCACATAACATTGTTTAATAAATTTTGACTTTAGAAGAAACCTTATGAGGGACATCGATGGAGAGACCAGATGCTATTTGAATTGTAAGGCGCACGCCATTAAAAAATCACATACTTTTAATTATTTTAAAATTACCCAAAAGCCTTTTCCATGAGCCTGTGCAGTATGTCCGGGAACGTTTCCCAGTCCTCGGTTATGTTCCTAAAGAATAAAGGTTCCCACTGAGTGCACATGAGTTCGGCCCTCATTGCACCGAAATCGCCTTGCCATATATTCCTTCTGATTGTTGTGGGTCTTGCTGGTATAGAAAATAGTGAGCACTCCCATCGCAGTACCCCGTGGTCACTTTTACCTAGCGGCGGTAGACATGACACCTCGTCGATGCTCTCCTGCGACTTTGTGAGAACTAGGTCCAGGCAATTGGCCTGTTGTCCTTCACACACCCTTGTTGGAAAAGTGACGTACTGTGTGAGAAGTAGCTTTAGCGTCGTGCTCAGAAGACAACTGTCAACGGCTAGGTCAGAACTATGTGCGCAGGTTGAGGTCCAGTCGATGTGAGGCGCATTAAAATCACCCATGATCAGGATATCCAACCGTGCAGCAAACATTTAGAGCTCCTCTAGCAGGTAAGCATCGGCTACGGGGTTTCTTCTCGGTGGGCGGTAGACTTTCAGGACATCTAGACTTGATGTACGTGGCACTTTTACGGATAGCCATATCGCCTCGGAAGTAGACGCGAGTTTATAAGTTTTGTCTAAAACTGTAAGTTCGCTTTTCACGTATGTGAGTACGCCGCCTCCTTGACGCTCTTTCCTGTCTTTTCTAAAAAGTTGGGAGCAAGCCATAGTTACCTCTCGGTCATCCACGTGTTGGGACAACCAAGTTTCTGTTACGGAAATTATATCTGGAGATAGATCGCAGACATGAATCTTAAGCTCGTCGAGCTTCGATAATATACTCTGTGCATTGGTGTACAGGAATGTTAGTTTGCGGTTTGCTCGGAAAGTGCTAACAGTCGTGCGCGAGCCCCTGTTAACTGGGCCAACTGCGTGGTAATCCGGAACGGGCCTCTCCAGGGGGAGAACAATGGACGATGGATCACTTGGTTGTTGTAAATAACCAAATTATTTTCCCCCTGGCTGAGCCCCCGTCTTAGTTCGATGGCCAGTTGATGGCGTTTGTTCCGCTCCGCAGGTGAGAAGTCCTGTTTAAAAAAACTCCAGGTTTTCAGTTTTTTAACTTAAAGCGCCTAGACAGAATGAGAATGGCTTTCTGGCTACTGGTCAAGATAATTTTTAGAGGCCTAGAACGTGTTGATTCAGATAGGCTTTTGGGCCGTTTTTTCATAGTGGAAAGCGTTTTCGAGTTCAATCGATGTTTTAGGTACCAGCATATTGTTCAGGAATTCTTCAAAGCGGTTCATGTCTTCAGAATATCGGTCTGCGGGAGTGGTTGCTGTTGATTCAGGTAGTCCCTGTATTATAAAAATTTTTTTCTGTCCGTGGCATTTTTAGTACCTACGACGCTGTCTTCCACTACCCGGTGGGAAGGTTTCTCATTTGCGCACTGGTGACGATGGAGCGGATGCTGATTGGCTATGTTTTGGCTTTGATCCGTTTTTTTTGGTTTCGGTGAATTCCACGGGTTCGACGATTTTGAATCGCAGGTGCTAGTTTCGGTTGGGGAATCAATTCCACTGCTTGTGCTTGGTGTGATAATCTCAGTATTTCCTGTGGAGGACAAGGCAATGGTCAAAGCCCGTGATCACGCTTTTTTGAGGAATCTCTCGAAGTCGGTTATCCATTGGCTTTTTCCTTCTTGGAGTCAGTTTTGCGTTTTAGACGTCTTTTTTGTTTAAGGCGGAGTGTTTTTTTCCTGCGCCATTGGTACTTGTTGTTTGGTAGCCGTAGAGGCTGTCGAAGTTGTTGTTGGGATACCCTTTGAACGCGTATCAATGGTTTTACTCCTGGTAAGTCGCTCAGTGGACTTCTGAGTGGCATCTACTGCTTTAGAGGTGCCTTTTAGCGCAGATTTTATTTGCCTTATCTCATCCTCGAGCTGTTTAGGCTTGATGGACAGTTTCTTACAGCCTCCACAAATGGCAGTGTCGTCAATAGCGTGCATATTAATTTGAAAGAGCGCCCGCCGCCGTGATGATGTGGTCGAGTGGTTAGCGAGCGTCGCAATCGCTTTGCTAGTCGCGGTTCAAATCCGGCTTACGGCATGACTTTTTGCATTCTTGTGTGGTGACTTAAGAATTAACGGTGGCTAGGTGAAGTTTTTAATTACCAGCGGTTTTGCTTTAGCAGTATATAAATTATCTACTCCGTATTTTTTGCAAATTAATGGAATCCCTCAGACGAGATTTTTTGAAATTCAATGAAGATCCCTTCGCTTAGACTTTTGGAACATTCATTAGGCTGCATTTGGAATATGCTGTGCAAGCCTGGAAACCCTGGACAGTTCAAGATCAGAACTGCCTCGGAAGAGTACAGAGGAAAGCCACCAAAATGGTTAGGAGTCAAAGCTCCTTTCCATATCCAACCCGCCTAATGAATCTTTATCTGTTCTTTTTGAGTTATAGGTAAATGCGTGGTTTTCTCCTGCAGACATTCCGCATTGTGAAGGGATTTGACTGTTGCCTGGAATTCTTTGATTTTGAATTTGCCGCCACGACCCATCTCCGAGGTCACCCATTGAAACTGCGGGTCCAGCAGGCGAGACTGGATGTGCGCAAGTTCTCCTTTTCTGTCAGAGTGGATAAACCATGGAATGCCTTCCTTGAAGACGTTGTGATGTCATCGCTGGAAAGATTTAAAAGGAACCCCGACAATTTTATGTTCCAAAACAAGCCTGAGCAATGAGGAATTTATCTTAACCCTCGAGAGTTAAGCACCACTTGTTATATTTTATGGTCACCTTTTGTACTTTTGAAACCCACATGGTTTATATATTAACCGCACTTAATTTAACATAACAAAGAGGTTCCTCACAGGCCCATGCCTATTTGCCCCAATAAATTGAATTGAATTTAAACATAGTTGAAAAAGAGCAGACTGTGAAAAAATCTCCCAGTGATATTTAGGAAAAAGCACTGTCGTCCTTGGGGGGAAGTATCGAACGAAGGGCATCGCGGAGGTCCCCTAGATCATCACCGAAGTGCGGAAGATGCAGCCAGACACTCCATTGCTGGTTGAAGAGTGCGCAGAGTGATTTCAAATCAAAATATCCGCCAATATCATTCTCGGTCCGTGTCGGTTCAAACCAAGGGAGAACATTTTTAGACCGCATAAGCTATGGCCGCCAGGTTTGGCTGATGCGAACGCCCACGGTGTTACCAAGGTAAAGCAGGGAAGACACCTAAGACCTCCGAATGGGAATTATGTGAGTTAACCCTCGAATGAAAATAATCAACATAAAGAAACGTTACTAACATATAGGTAGTTTTAGAAGTAAGTTTATTTCTGACATCTCCGTTGGAGCTCTCTGTTCGAGTTGTAGCTCCCACAATTATATCGGTCTAACTTTTGCTTAAAGGCCTTCAGGATTCCGACAAAACAAAATCCACTGGAAGAGTATTCCAAGCTTGGACTATTCTTTTGGAAAACAAGTACTTCCGAGTGTCTGGCCTTCCTCCAGTCACACGTATTTTGAGAGAATGTCTTCTCAATTTCGTTGTTGTTGCTAACTCGATGAAATCACCTGGGACAAGAAAACAGTCCTGAACGCATTGTAAACGGAATATTATTAACGGGTCTCCCGAAGCTGTCTATGGCGCAAGGGAAAGAGATTAAGATTCGACAGCTGATTGTCATAAGTCTGTGAGCCATGGCCAAGTACACGTTTTTTTGATCGCCTTTTGACCGTTTCGAGATTGTTAATGTCCTTCGCCGTCCAGGGTCTCCAAGCTTGGATAACGGACTCCAACTGCGGTCGCAAGAAGGTTCCGAAGACTTTTATGAAGCAGTCGGCATTGAAGGCTGTAAAAGCTCGTTTGACGCGGTAAAGTATCGAAATCGCTGACTTTGGTACATTTCCGCAATGTAGCGAGGGTTTAAGCGAGGGCGTGATCCAGACTCCCGGGTCCTTTTGGGCATCCACTGCTTTCAATGGAATGCCATTTAGTCGGTAAACCGTACGATTCGAAGGATTGCTTTTCCCGACTCGCATGATGTTGCACTTGCGCTCATTTAATGGCAAGAGCCAGTCATTTCACAATTTCTGTAGTCGATTTAAGTTTGCCTTCAAGTTCTTTGTCTGTGAGGAATACGTTTTTCCACCTAGTTAAGCTGAAACGTTCGTTTGATCAGTTATAAATGCGTAAATATCGACTCGATGCTGTTTAGTAAGGAGAGGAACTGGGTGCAATTACCTTCAGAGAGAATCAAAATTTACTCGGACTTTTAAACCGTTACGCGCCTATTCTCCTTCCTATTTTTGCATCCAATAATTGTATTAACTTCTGATGTTAAGGTTTTATCGTTACACTTTTCACTTAATGACAAAGCCACTATTTGAGAAATAAATGGATGTAATTTATTTATCAATCACTGATTTCGTATATTTACTTTTAGGTTAACATTTGCATTAATTGAATTGAAAAATGGAGGCTTAGTCTTTACCGTCAATGCCAAATTGGTTATTTGCTTGCATTCCCTCAATCGTTCCCTTCGTCGTTTCTTTTTTAACGCTTATTTTTATTTCAGATCCTATGTATGTTATTTTCCGCCCTTAGCTGCCATTTCGGCATGTTTTCAGCTGACCGAGCTGCCAACTGCCTTTGCATCCGCAACTACATGTAAACTCAGAAATATAATGTGATGTGGCTTGCATAGGCAGGATTTATTTGGTCGATCTAATTGGAATAGTTTTATAAGTGGTTATAACAACAACTTAGAGGTGGCGAACATTCGTTCAATCGTGCATGGATGTCGTCCCTTTATCAAATTTGACACATAATCACATTTACAAGAGAGACAAATGCTCACCGTCTTTATTTGCATGGATATTTCAGTAGGACTTTATTTCCTGCGATTTATATACGTAACGTGGAATTTCTTCAGATACCCGTTTACAAGAAAGACATTCTTAAGTAAAGTGATCTTATCATGGAATGTATATGATAAAAAAAAGTAAAGTGGCTCTAGCGAATAGGCACAAAACCAAATTTCGTTTTCGTCTTCGGAAAAATAATAGACGACACAGCACGGTACCTTGAGAAAGACCGCATTCAATAAAAGACCAAGTTGTAAATAACGACTCGTTTATTTACGAAAATGTTTTCAAATAACAGCGGCAAATTTCTTCGGACTTCTTCGAAAAATGTTTTATTCTAATATCGTTCTCTTACATTCCAATTCTAAATAAACTGCCTTAACCGTGGCCAGATGTTTATGCATGTGTGGTTCCACACATACGCACTGGCATCTACGTGGGACCCATTTGGATAAAGAAGTGCTAGTCTGGATATCGTGTCTGAAGGCAGATATCCATCTCCTCAAACTGGTACTACGAAGGGCAAAGTAGACGATAGCACATAAATGTGCATGTGCTTGAAATTGCCATCGTACTTCAAGCCCTTCGACTTACAAGGTGTTAGTCTATATTTCAGTGCAGAAGACATTTCCAGTTAAAATACCTAACACGGGATTTGCATAGTATCCCTCCGTTAGAAATTTTAATTCGGACATCTGAGAATCCGTGACTTGCAACATATTAACATACTTTGTAATATACTATGTTCTGGAGGGTATCCATACGAGCACAACACATTTTGACGTGCAGTATCTCCCAAAAACAAAATCTGTGCCTGTGGACGTTATTCGGGACAGTAGAAGGACTCATTTCAATAAAAGATATATATTTTAATGCTTCCAAAATGTTGACTCCTGGAATTCTTTGATATAAAAACCTATTGCCAATGCAACACCTTTATTATATACCCATAACAGTATAATTTACAGTGCAAGCTCATTTAATTACAAGAAGGAAAGTTAAAATAGATGTCTACGATCCAATTTGTACTTTGAACATCATCCCAGAGCGCAGAGGCATAAATAGTGGACCATCATACAACGTCCGGAACACAAGGACGCTGATAAACACTGAGGGTCATGGTCTAGTGAACTTATACATTCAAATTGCTACTTCGTTTGCGCAAGATATGCGAGTACTTCCACAGTGGCTGACGAATCCCAGATCTAAGGTCAGGCAAAGAGTTGCATGAATCCCCCAACTGCCTCAGAACTGAAAAGTTACGAATCAACTACACTTGTGTATTTACACCGCGATTGATATATTGATACTACCACGTGAATAAGATGTTTGGAGGAATGTCTTGAGCTTCTCTTGGAAATAATTGCAGGGCTTGTAAGGTGCAACAAGGTTAAAGCATAGATGATGAGTATACCAAATGCTCGGAAATGTTCGAGAAGTCAGGCTGCACTCAACCGAAAACAAATAACAATATCTATCACAAGGAACCAGAAGAGGCAGTCAGTTACATTTATTGGAACAGTCTCCACACTCGTAAGGAGTACAGCCTATAGGCAGGAAGATTTACGGAAGTGCGGCAACACCATGCACCCAAGTACGTCCCGCCGAACCGCAGTGTACCAAGTCTGTATGCAAACCTAAACCATTGGAGGGCCGTTAATGGCCGACGGTAATCCTGAATGGTGTCAAATGAGGGAGATTTTTACATTTCGTGTGAATGAATTGCAAAACAGCCAAACCAAAGGAGACTTTGTTTGAAAATGTGGGTGAATTTTGCAACAGGCAACACAATAAATTATCATAACGTCCTATCGTCAATAGGTTGACCGAGTCTTTAACGGATTTTGACTCAGCGAACCCATTAGCCAGTTTGTTTAGAGTAAGTGAAATGAGTAATCTGGAAATGAATGTTCTCCCACCTAAAATATACGAAGCGAAATAGCAAGTGATTGGTTAAATCTCAAATGAAATACAGTTAAAAGTGGTCTCAAACTCAACGTAAAAATTTCCTGGGGGACTGTCGAAAACGACCTGAGTCTTCGTCAAGAGTTCAAATACTGTTAAAAGACGGTAAGTCGATAAAAAGTTTTGACGACAGAGATAAGGGATGTCCCAGTCATCGTTTGATTCAAACTGTCGTCAACGATCCTTTAAAATCATTTTAGCAAACAAAGTGCATATATATCACTTGCTACATACAAAGACGTCTGCTCAGTTAATGCATTCCAGTGGTTTCTTTTATGTGGATTTCAAACAGAAGGAGCGAATAAAAATGAGACAATTGATAAGCAAACCAAGAAAGGCGGATTCTACCCTTAAATAAAGAGAATGATGTATAAATAAAGTCAAGAGGGAACTTTTCAGCCAAAAGCTCTCAGACTGACGGCTGAACCAATATCTAAAGGCACGCTTTCGAGGCTACTATAAACACTAGTGCCCACTATCTCAAAGTACAGCATAACAGCTATCAGTCTGTTCAAAAACTCCATATGCCCAAATCAATAGAATGTGACAAGAAATCTCAAAAAATGCATTGACAGAGAAGTGTTTACCGTAAGAAGGAGGGGTAGTGGATGTCACTATCGTTGCCTTCAAAACAATATGTGAATTACCGAGAACGTTGATAAGGCAGTTTATTACATCTGTTTTCACTGATGAAACTGATTTTAACGAGTTAAACTTTCCTAATGGAAGTTACAACAGGATAATCAAATGCATCAATTTAACAGGAGAAGATTCGAAGTAAGATCCGCTTGTGCTTAAAAATCGTAAATATGCAGGGTTGAACCACTTACCAGCAAAAGGGCTTAAGCAGCTCGTTTGCCAAAGCTACGGAGAGCTCGCAAATATTTTCCAGTCATACTTTGAGTGAGAAAGTCTCTCCTCTGATTGGATGGTGGCAAATATCTACCCCATCCCCAAAGACGGGTCCGGAAACGGTTGCTAAATTCTATACACCAGTGAGGATAACATGCACTTGTTATAGAAACGATTATAAAACAGGCAAAATCGAAGTTTCTTGACGTTATCCGCAAACGCTTCTGACACCAGAAAGCGACAATTCTTACTGAAAAATCTTGCATAACATAATTATGTGGAGAAATTTTGCTGGAAAACAAAAGAGAGATTACAATGAAAGTTTCTGGCTAAATAGCCGCCATCAGTCAGTCACAGCTTATCCCAGGTGGTGCATCAACCGAGGATCTAAAGCGTTACCCATTGATCCGAAGTTCAACTTTCTCAATAGTTAATCTACAAGGACGTTGTTTTGTCAGTTTCGACCGGAAAAACTCACTGCATTCATTAATAAACGCTTATCAATCAATCCTTTAGCGATCGGTAAGCGTCCATCAAGGAAAAAGGAAATTATGGTCAAAGGCAAAAGACTTACATGGGACTCAATTAAATTATACATTAAGCGTGTGCCGCAGAATGTAACCTGCACGTTAATTAGTTTTGGTGAGGCCGACTTACACAACTCCCTATTTTCACACTCAGGCATGTCCTCTGGCAAGGTAGTCAGGTGGACCACAGAAAGATACGATTAAAATTAGTGTAAAAACTTAATCATTTGCCAACGTATGCTAGGTTATAATCCTATCCATTCTAATAGAGCACCCCACATCTTCAGAATTAAAGCTTTTTAAAATTGAAATGCAACCAACCTACAAGAAAATCATAAGTTTCGCATTGGCCTATGTATAATGGTAAAAGAACACGATGCCTAAAAACAGTATTTCCTCCTCCTTTTATATTTACAAATTTGGCGGACAAATTGCCAGTTTCTGTTTATCTGCTGTTAAAGCTTTGACAACGGACCGACCAACCAAGCACCCCGAAACATCAGCTGCTTAGTAAATTCTTTCCAATGTACGCAACTGCTTAATTTTGCTCAATCCGGATCTCTCTAATTTTGCTTCAAGCGCGTTTTCTTTCCTTTACAGTTGCAAACAATTGGCTATAAATCAGTGGATTAGAGACTTCTGACGGTTTGAAATTGTGCTCATGAAAACAGTCAATCGGTAACACTCAAGAAACTTTAGTCATTCAATTAAATCACCAAACTGAGCGTGACATGCTCTCACGTGCAACGGCGTTGACCTTCAAATCGCCTTCTCAGATGAGGCGCTACACAGGCTCAGAGCCGTCTGTGCAATCACGAAGCTGACATCTTCCAGAATCCCCTAATGATAAACCTTCTTTGCTTCTCACTTTTTGTCGAGGCTGGTCAGAATTATTCACAAGTAAGTGTACTAAAATGGGTTTATTTATGAATGCTGTGTCTACAAAATAAAATGTGGCATTCATTTTCCTAGTGGCCCAACACCGCAGGTGAAAGAAAATGAGAAAGTCGGAGGCTGCCTAAAAGAAAAACAACAAAAATAAGCGTTACGTTTTTGTGCTAATGATAAAGAGTGACGGGGCAGTGAAATGACAGCTAAACGGCTCTCTTTATCTAATAATTAAACACGAACTTACCACATACTGGAACAGCTCAGACTTGAAGTTTAGCCTTCGCTCACAGGAGGAGCTGATAAAATATACAATGAAATGCATCAATTGGAAGTCAGTTTACTCAAAACTCAACGACTTCAATAAAAACTTTGAAGAGCAGACTTGGACATTAATCAAATGCATTAGTGAATAATACAGTAGAATTGACTTCACATGACATTTTATTTGCAATTTCCACATGTTATTTCGATTTGACAAAATATCTTCAGCTACGTTAGTGCAGTAATAAACTTGCAGCCAAATATTTCGCCCCAGAATGCCAGCTTTTGAACAAAATATCTTTGGTCAAATATCTGCTTAATAATAAACCTCTTAGCTACTGATTCTGGTATCTTTATAAATTAAAATATATTCAGATTAATCACGCACCAAAATATTTTTCAACCCTTTTTATTACAAGTTATACGATCTCCCTATTTGAAGAAGAGTATCTTTCGGTTGTTAAAAAAAACGTGTTTCAGTTTTCGAAAAAGTTTGAACCTTAGCTGCCATTAATCTCGAGTTCAGTTTTTACGAACCAAATGTAAGCACCTTCCGTGTAGGCAAGATATGAAACTGCTTCACTCTATCAGGAGTGCCATATCGCATTCTCCACAAACGGCTTTAGCAAGTAGTGACTTAGCAATTTATAGCCTTAATATCATGCAGTAGAAAACATGTCTTTAAACCTATTTATTGAGTTTGGCTGTCCAGGATTTGGAAAAGATGGTATTAGCTATGATATTCTTACACAATTAAAGTGCAATGTGCTTTCTAACAGCTTCGTTTGAATTCTGTAGCTGGAGAGTATGATGCTGGGTAACCAATCCTTTGAGCATAAATACGAAATAATTTGTAATCAAAAACATATTTTGGAATTTATGTTGGCATTAAAAAATCATAAATGGACAGTCAAACTTGCTCCACATGTTCAATCCTCAAACGATTAACCAACGGTTTGTGCCACTTAGAAAAATAGTTAGTTGCACCAAGGCCATATAGTTACTTGATATTAGCAACACCCACCTATTCGTACCTGATGCAACTATGTCCCAATTTAAGGCATGCGACTCACTGATCAACATAATCTAGACATCAATGCATTTGATTGGCAGGGTAATTACTTCACCGTTTGTCCTTACAGCGCTGGCAAAGAAACCAAACTTCACCTTGAACGCCCCAGAGGACGATTAACTCACTCAACGCATGGCTGGCTCACGCAGCGAATGCGTCAGATACGAGCATATGCTATGATACGTCAGTCCTGTTTCGTGACCGCTCTTGGCCGATACATTTAACGAAGACACTCATATTCATATCAAAAAAAATTCATTTTGCGTACCGGTGAAGTGGTCGATTAAACTTCTAATAATGCTGAAAACTGGTTTTTAAAAGCCCATTCATTCTGCCAGGAAGATGCCTTGACGAAATGAAATTTTTGTGTCTTTTACCAACCTAACTAATGGTTTTTAGATGACAAGTATCGCATAACCTTAAATCCTCACTGTTTCTAATAAGTAAAGATGATTAAATATGATGTTTAATAAGATTACAATGAAATGAAGAATCAGATCGGATGCACCTGGGCTTTTGAATTTCTCCGTTCTGCATAATATTTTAATGGATAATCTGTGACTGGGACTCAAACATGCGTTGATTTCCCAAACCAATAGCTATAGAGTTGATGCTGACTAACAGCTCGTTGACGCCTTCACTTTGTCAGTCCTCGTGAAATTACAGGGTGGCGTTACATGCTATGGAACAGTACTTCCTGTCTAAGAAAATTGGTGTATAACGCGTTGATATTAGTAAAAATGTCACTGGCCAGATATACCTAGCTCAGATTGCTTCAAAAGGAATACGTATATTAAGAACGACGTTATAATCCCAGCGTCTGTCTACTTTCAACTCCTTTATTTTGAGTAACTAGAATTCAAATATCTTATTCGTATAAAAAGGGTTGCGGATGCCAATTTGGCGTGCAGAGCGAGCTCCTGAAATGTTAACTGGAATTTCTCAAAAATGTTTTTCATTGAAAAAGATTGCTTAAGGGTTGCATAATAAAATGGACGTCCAGATACAACAGGATTGCAGCTTTTAAAGCATTTCTGCTTGGTCCCCCTGAAAAATGCACTGCTAAAGACTTGAGTAGTACTTACTTGTTATATCGTTTTCGATGCCATTTTTAATTCGTTTTTACTGTTTTTATATGGTTCTCAAACAATTCCTTTGGTTTACTGATTTTATATCCAATAAAGTGTTCTTCTGATTTAATCTTCCAGGAAAGGCTTTTGGATGATAAAAAAACTATAGAAGTATGAACTTGTTTTATGTCGCACGAGAACCATTCAAACAACATATTATCTCTCCATCGATCGATACCCTCATAAGGCGTCCTTCAAAGTCTGCATTCATAGAGCAATTTTATGTGCAATATTTGATCCTGATGGCGCAGAGTAATGTAGCCTGTTCAATTCCCAGAACGCTTACGTCCTTTAAACTGAGAGCTCCGAGCGTAAACCAAACGGCAGATTGGGCTCAACATACGTTGGCTACTAAAGGTCCTCATTTAAATTTATTCGCAACGTTCTTTTGCATTTCGCATCTGCGAAATACCTAAAATACTACCAAATAAGCACAAGGAATCTACTTTTGATATGGTTTCAATGAAACGTCCTTCAGTTGGTCATTGACTATAATTTACTCAACAAGCAAGCCATGATTAAACATCAATCCTGACATGTTTTCTTAGATATGGCTTCTCGTACCAATTTATGCCCTCATATTATAAAATAAATGATGACAATTTTGGTGTGTAAACTCGGACAAAGATATTTAATACGATAATTCCAGTCGTAAATTTTAACTCACGAAAGCAAACTGCGTCCTCCGGGGCGTTTCCTATAAATGAAATCAGGTAAGTGTTTTTCAGTAAAATTTAAAAAAGCTACGACAATTGGTACGCTTTGATCGGAAAAAATAAAATTGATTTGCCTTTTCATGACATTTCAAACAAAATGCTTCACTTTGTGATTGATTAGGAAATATTACTTAAATGAGCATACTATCCAGATACGGCAGTCCCGACAGTTTACTGTCCGTTGAATATTTCGGGCAAAGTCAAGGGAGACTGACAGGGTAATTTATGACTTATTAACCCGTCTTCAGCACGTCATACCTACTCCCAGGTGCTACACCACCCGAGGATCGAACACACAACCCATTGATCAAAAGTCAAATGACCATATCTTACTGGTTCTAATCTGGAATGTTGACTAAGCCAGAAATGGCCATTCCAGTCACCTTTGTCTTTGCTGGCAGTATTCATCTGCTTGTTCTACTACTAACTGCTTTGCGGCTTCTGGTGGGGTTCGAGGGTGAGCAATAAGGCAGAGTGGATCGAGGAGGTTATTTTAGCGATCAGTGAGCGTTAATCAACGAATGCAGGTTGCTGTTTGATGAAATAGCTTCTGTCAAGAAGCCCTTAAACTATACACTCTGTAAAAAGTGTCTACTGAAATTATATGCGTCTTATCATTTATTATCGATTTCTTTAGTATTCAAATATATTTTCCGGCTGACATTGAATCAAAGAGAGAAGCTCGACATCAAAGGCCTTGGAATTGTCTACATGTTGTTGCACCAAGTTCTTTAAAACTAGTAAAATGTTTTTTGAATCGAGCCTTAACTATAGATGGCATAAAAGCTATTGGGTCAACACTGTGCGGATTAACAGTATAGTGTTCAACGCAAAAGGTGCATCTTACACGTAAATGATTAAAAGTTCTGCGAACTGATGGAGAAAATGTAACGAATGGTCAATTATTATAAGCATGCTATAAATGAAGTCTACAATAACAATCATACATATTACAACGAATATCACAAAGCATGGACGAGCTCGAAGTGGCCATGTGCTATACAAAACTTTCAAAAAATATCGAAATTTAGTTAAAAGGTTAAAAAACTTTTCACGGTATAGCTCACATACAAGGGTCCTACTGAATCTTACAAAACCGACATTGTGAGGTGTGATTAACGTTCATTTTCACATGAATAACAAATCTATAAGTGCAAGCTCAGTTTGATTAAATAAAACCAAATGTGAAAGATTTATAAAGAACGAATATCAATTCACAAGAAGGGGAAATCCTACCTGCTTGCTCCCAATCGACGGCAACGGAAACAACATCGGAATTGACAATAAATGCGTACACGTTGCGATCTGCATTACCTTTCTTGAAAGTTCCATTGAACCACAATTCCATTCCGTTATTCCGCATCTGCAATTCTTTAATTTAAGGCAAACGTTCATAGTGCTCAAATATGGTCAGCAAGATAAAAATATCCTCGTTAAAATAAAGAAGTGAAACGTTAAGGTCTTCTACTTTCTTTTATACCTCGCATCTTTCTTTAAATTTAAAGATGAAATCATCCATAACAACATAACAATTTTAGGGAAAATGCAGCCGAAATGAAACCAGAAAAGGGAAATAATCAAGCTTGGATATTCTAAATCAAATGAAATTGACTTTTGCTTAATACAACCTCGTCTCTGTTCGAGAGTCGTCTTCGATATAGCCCTGTTTGTCCTGTCAGGAGAGACCACACGGAAAACTGCATAATGGGCAATGCCAAATAGTCCGCATATATATGCAAAAATTGACTGTTACGATAACTTCTTCTTCATTTCACGTTTAAAACGGTCAGCTGGTGAAAGGATATTTAAAATGTAATTGTACAGGTAATTTTAATTTTATTAGGCTTTCTGCATTTACTAGAATCACTCCAACCACGATAAAACAAGTATTTCTGTAGATTGCCTGTTCTTGCTCTTTCACAATGGTTTATTTACACTGCATAATAAAGGTCCTATTTGAAGGACTTCAGTAGCGTTTTCGCGCCAGCCATTTTCTATTTAGGTGCCTATAATGCAAGTTAACTTGGATAAGCAATGGCGGGAAAAATAACCCAAAAATCAATGTGCAAATGAGCGCCTGTTGAAACTCGAACGATTTTACCTCAGCTTTAGTTGTTATTGGCTTAAATTGTGTAAAATATGTAAATATTGGCAGGAATATACACGTTAGGGATAAACAGTCGTTCGTTATGAATGTTATGCAATTGTGGTTAGGGTTCTTCTTGAATATGCCAAGGATGGGTGATATTAAAAGGTCAACCGGCTCCACATCATTACAACCCTTTACAAGAAAGACGCAGGACTTGGTCAGATTTTGGTTAATTCAAAATCTGTAATGTGCAAAATTCATTCTATAAAATAATTCCACAGTCCCTTTCTAATGATTTCTAATATTTCCATTGCATAATTGCCATTCTTGCATGTGTCTTATCACATCGCTGATGGTTCTTGAGTTTGTTATTAATATCACGGTGTAACTTTATCAAATATTTGGATAAGAAGAACAAATTGTAGGGCAGTCATTGTGGGAGAGGGTGAGGGACTGCAAAAATATGGCTGTCCGTCTTCTGATCAGCACTAGAAAGATGGCGGCCGTCGGGACAGGCTATTTGATGCGGGTGGCTGAATTGTTGGCTTTTCGCCACGGTAATTGCTCTTACTGTATGAATTTCTTTTGTTCGCGCAGGAACGGCATATGTTGCCTCATTGCAGCCGCTTATGCCGTAGCCAACAGACGCTGTCCACTGAACTTTAGGGTCCTCTTAGATCACCCGGAAGACCGCTGTGGTATCTACACGATAATTCGGTCCACCATGTGTGTGAGAACATAGCTGCTTATGGTCTTTAGTTGACCCTTTTCCTAAACATTCTGGAAGGTGTTCTCTTATCCTTCTGGACAAATGCAGAATTGTGCGAATAAATTTGGATTTAATGTCAATACAAAGTAATTATATCATACAGGGCTCTGATTTAATTAAGAAAATAACAAAAATATTCTGATAACGAGGATTGGAACTAAGTGGTCAAAATACAAACGAGATTGCTGAATCAAACGTGATCGTAGAGGTGAATTAATTATCTGAATCATTTTTTAGTTTATAGAAGGCAAAAGTGAAATAAAGTCTCTTAATAACATCAAATCTTTTAGTTAATATGCTTAATTGTCAATCATTTAAAGTAAAATCAGACAGTGTTTTTTTACTTTTTTTAATAAAAGACGTTTTAATAGAGCCTTAACGTACGGCAGAACGTTTCATCGCCATCCTGTCGTTCTGTGTCAACCCAGTGGCAGAAATTTGTGTTCATATCCGTTAGAGTAATCTTGAAAAGCAAGTATTATTAGGCCTTCTCAGTTAATAGAAAAAATTAAATCACGTAGATAACTACAAAGAATAAACAGCTGTGAACGCTACCTTACGAGTTAAGTGATTTACTTAACAAGCACCTCCAAGTCTTCTCATGTATATGCGTTAAAATGGCTAATCCAAAGCAGTCAGACATGTTGCATCGACTTACTGAAGGTTCGCTTTGACCAACAAAGGCTGCGAAGGTTATGTTCACCTCTGCTTTCCCCTTCATGAACCTGGACAGTGGCAGTGAGGCTTCCGGAATAGCGTTGCCTGAAACAAAAGCATGTATTGCACTGGCGTCACGGGGGCATTTTCGTATTAAGTGACTAAGATCAGGTAAATAACAGCAGCTTTTTCATGAAAAGTCCAGGAAGCTTTTGAGAATGTGAGCATGTTTTGAGTAAAATGTAATCGCAATGGTAAAAGCCTTTATGCTTACCTTCTTGGGGTTCTGGAAATACGCAATTGGGCGCAAAATATGTGGTGTACCATTGATCCGAAAATACTTCTATCCGGGTATAGTTGGTTACGGAAAAAAGTTGGATTTGTGTCACCACTTTTGAAGAAGCTGAAAACAGATGGAAGCATTTTCTGAAAAAAATGGTTCACCTTTCATAAAAATTCCTTTATTAAAAAACCTGTTAAAAGTTACTGGCAGCTACAGAGATGTAAACATCAGTAATCTGTTACTTTCAGGAGCCTGCATTAATAAAAATTCTAACGGCGCCTACATTTTTCCATCGAACACGGCTTGCCAACTTCCTTGTTGGATACGAAGCACTTTCCACCCAATATTTGTAAATTTTCGTTATCGTTGATAGTGATAGTCTAAAAATGAACGGCGAAATAAATGGAATGTGCTGGCTACGATACAGTCATTTAATTTCCTAGAATAGATGATATTTCAAATAAACTAGCGTAAAAAACGTCGGAGAGAGTTGAAAAAATATATAGCATTCATACTTTTGTATATTTTTGTCTGAGGCAAAATGATGGATGTCGAGTGCACCAGGTTTCAAAAATATTGAATTGCAGTGAAACTCAAAGTAAACGACTAAGACCTTTTCACCGAGTCTGTTGACGAAGGGTGATTATAAACCAACCCAGCTCGATAATTTTCAGTGCACGTGGTCAAGGAAAATGTTCGTAAAACACTCTTATTCTACTAAAAATCACTGCTGACTCTGTCCAAACGCGAGAGCAAAAGATGGTTATCATTGTCACACGAGACAGCTTTCCGTCGGCAAAGTGGTGTCAACTTGTAGACCTGTATGAAGTCCTCTGCATCATAAACTGAGGTGATTCATGCGAACACACAGATGCCCCGTGCGCAGATTTCCCTTGATATCCTGATAGTTAAAATTCTCATAATGTCTCCTGAGTATGCGTTTTGATACATCATCGATAAACCCACAGGATGTGCTAGCGTTTGTTCAATCGTACTTTTTTCATACTTAAAAATGGAAAGGTTGATTTATTTTGAACTTTCTTAGCTCAATTCACGCACCCTTACAATTTGGATCTGAGTTGAAGTCAAAGGCAGATGTGCATGCCCTCCCTGATAATCTTACATACAAGACTTGAGAAATAATCGCATGAAAAATATTAATCGTATCACATATTTGCCGTTTGATCACTGCAACTGAATTAAAATTAAAAGACAAAGACAATATGCAACCAATTCGGATAGAGCACTTTCCTAGGAATGCGACAGACAGAAAAAATAACTATTTAGCAGTTAAACAATATCGGATGACTTATTAAGATAGTTTGTTGAGAGAGATACAAAAGTTTCAAAATTTTATGAGAACTGTAGTATAGAATGGTTATTAACAGACCTTTGTCATTTGATACCAAACCTATTAAAACATGATCAAGAGTCGTTTTTTTATTATTTAAAGTAGATTTTGTGACATAAACGCTATACTGAGGAAGTACAATAGTGGAAATCTCGATGGACGGTAAATATGAGGCAACTTGGTTCAACGGTTTCACTGTTCTTGTGCGTAACTGTACGTTAGCGCTACCATAGTAAACGGTATTTGCCTATGTTTGCAAAAAATGCATAAAACTCTCAAAAGCCTAAAAACTGTTTACTTACTGGTTCCTTGTCAGTTTCATAAACCAAAAGGGGCGGAGGTCCTTCAGTCATGGTGACCACCGAAGAGCCCCACGTTGATGTACTCCCTCCGCCTACAAGTTTGACGAGTAACGGTGAAAACAGTTAGTGGAAGGAACGGAATACATGTTCACTGCTTAACCCCTTGAAGCAACTGAGCAATTATGGTCAAATATCGGGTGCTGACTTCTAGTAAAGAGTAAACTTTATGGAGTCGTTTGGAAACGCTTAACTACGATTGGAATCAGGGTTTAAAAAGAGGTAAAAAGACAGTTACTCTACTTTTGGTATACACTTTGAAATTAAATTTTCCACATTTATATTAGCTCATTTTAGCGTAGTATATGCTTAGTATTCAATGTATTAGTAAAATGCGCACTTACATCTTGCGTGAATGAAAGAAAGTAGGAGCGTGACCCACAGCATTTTTCCCTGTCTTCATTTGTCTGATCAACTTAAATAGACCTGCAAGATAACTGGTCACTTAATAACCAATCAAACTTCTGCTGTGCAGTGCCCCTGATAGTTTGCATTTCGTATTTGGAAAAATGTGTGAAATTATATTTTACTACTGTGTATATCAGCAGTAGTTGAAACAGTCATTGTTTGCATCGTTTAGCGGCATTTACTTGTCTAAAACTGGCAAACGTTTTGCTTTCGTTTGACGCAACATATTTGACTTCTTGCAGGTGTTTGAAAGCAAAGGATGCTGACGGTCTGCAATTAGTACTAGCAATGACGCAAGTTCAGAAATCACAGAAGTGTAAGGATTTTGTATTAACATCCACACACACACTTGGTTGTTTCTACTCCTCAAAGCACGTCACCTGAAAACCTCGCGTGAATTACAATAGGAAAAACATCTAGGAAGCTTAAGATGTTAAAGTTCCCGCTCTCACCCTAATGTTCACTGTAGAAGACCGGATCGTGCTAGCAGGTTGTCCTCGTTTTAGGACTAACCTCATCTCGCACTGACTGGTCAGTCACCTCATGTTACCTTTGTGTTGGTTTTTCGACTCAAAATCGGTAGACTACAGGAGAAATACCATGTTCTGTGCGCACCATGTTTTTGTGCAGTCTTCCTATTGCATTGGTGATTTCTTCATGGGAAGTTGGAGTACAGTGTATCTTATAGACTGTTGTGCTATAATGTATAGTGCTTTGGAGGCGAACGAAGGTGTGATGCCTCCACCTCTGAGGTCATCAATTATTTCCAGTGTGTCAGGATGGTCATCTCTAGTATAAAATGAAATCATTTGGTAAGTTACAAAACACTGTACTACTGTCGGACCCAGCAGTGTGAATCTGCCATTTTCAACACATGAAAAAAGTGAATTAGATAATTGTTGTTCCGAGAGGATATAGCTCCGACAAAATACTCATCGGATATGGTCTCCACATAATTTTGTCACGGTGCGTTTGGGTTTCACATAAGTTTTCCTCTGGTTTGCTGCAATTAGGCGCAATTCATCTGAAGAGCTCAAATTCCACGGAATATCACTGCTATAATGGTCACGTTAAAAAGTCAGTTCAGCCTCACTATCATTCCACCACACGGCCATTCCAGACAAACACACATTGGACTGATTGCGTGGTCAAATCCTGACTGCAACTGACACTGATCATGAATTTGAGAGAGAATCCGAAACTTCAATCAAATAAATTACATGCTCCAACGAGCGCATCTTCTTCTACTTCTGAGTCAGCAATCTATCAAAACAAGAAATTCACAGCACGCTGATAGCTTCAACCGCGTCTGCTTGTCTTTAGTGAGATTAATGCGCTGATCTTCAACCTTTCCATTACCACTTCCAGGCCCCAGCCAGTCTCCTAACGGTTCCTTTGCTGTACGGGTATTGGTGCAGTGGCTGTTATAACTAGTGACCTAGTCTGATCACGCTCTTTTAGAGTGTCTGGATTCCTAAACAAAAGCGTCATTGTACCACAGTAAAAGAGATGAGGGTCTCTCATCCCACAGGAGTGTGAGCGCTATTGCCGTTAAATATAGTAGCTGCCATTTTGGACGGACCATCTGTCCACCACTCAACCAGTCCACATATACGCATACTGAAGTGACTTGGAGGTCGGATTTTAGACTTTTTTGGCAACATTGTAAACCAAGGCGTTCAAAGACCCCCGAATAATCTCAGACTCTGTTCACTTTTGTAGCAGATTACCCGAATGAGGAGGATATGTGACAAAATTCCATTGCTATTTACAAATTTGGTGTTTTTTGATTTATGAAAGTTCCTGATGGCGATGTATGTCGAAAGTTACCGAGGAGAAACCGTGAACCAGAGTCCGGCATCCAGTCAACAAATATATCAGGTTACACTTTGGTAAACATTGCCGAAAAAAGTCTAGGCTGGAATGGTTTTCTCTGTTGTGTGACTTGCGAAGGAAACACATCAACCAAGATTTTGTGTTCAAGTTGACACCCACGGACTACAGGGCCATATGCCACCTGCGTTCAACCATCCGTTGCTATTATTTTCGTGACCGTTTTTGTCACAGGAAGGTGAAATGCTTGTGAAGTGTTCCAATGTACCTAGGCCACTCTCACTTTTCTCACGCAACAGGGCAAAACATCATGACATAGACAGGATGGTCACAAGCGGAATTTAACGCAGGGACTGATTATTGTTAGCAGCACTTCTGTGCCTACCACATAGAGCCGCTCGCATCTCAAGCGGTTAATGTTTTCATATCGTGTACAGGGCTCCCTAAAATTATGCTTAATCATTCGCAGGTCCGATTTTGCCTCTTATTTTAGGATCCAGCATGAATTCGACGGAGAGAGAGAGAACCAAGCATGCGGTTCAATTTATCTGACGCATTTCAAGCCAAAGGTGGTATCCTCTGAGTAGATGATTTTCCCATTGAATACGGGGATGTGGTGCCGAGTGTTGAACGAAAGAAATAAACCTGTGTAATACAAAAACATAGGAGAGTGAGAGTGATAGAAACGAAACAGGAAAAACTTGGCGTACGTCTTTTGAGGATCGGGGTCACTACTTGACGACATAAAGTGGAGAAAGCAAATCGGACACCGCTCTAAATGACTTTTATTTCTGGCTGTAATTATTTATTTGTTAAATTGGGAAGACTTAAAGTCAGGTAAATACACGTCCTTTTTCAGCGATTACATCTTCTCCACCAGAATTGCTTCCTTGAAGTCACTTGTGCACTTCCATCAGCGATATTTATTTGTTCCTGAAGGCCATCTTAGATTTGTTTGGAAATCTTCACTTGAACTTTAAAAAATGCTCCTGTGATGGATATGCGTAAAACCAATATATGTATAAGCATGTTCTCAAGTAGAAAGTGTACTCACTTAAGCAGTTGGCGGCATGCCCAACCTTAGGTTTCCGCAGTTTAAACAAAAGGAAACAGGTGCAGTGTTTTTCTTGGAAAACTACGTTTCTTCCCGCTCATGATGGGCCGAACAATGTAGTTTTTAAATGGATAATACTTTGCCTGTTTCTTACGCTGTATGTTTTGGACTACTTTGTAGACTGCATTTGCCAGGCCAGTTATTAATAAAATAAAAGTCATCTGAGAACCTATGAAACCCGTTGTTACTAGCCCCATATGTCACTAAACATGCTAACTGCATATCCTCCGCGCAATTGTGTGTCCAAAATTACCTACTACCGGTATGGAATCGGTATTGCCAATCTAGGAATACGTTTACTCGAATGCTTGACGAAGGATTCTACACTAAAGGTCAATTCAAATTATCAAACATGTTAACAGCAAAGCGTAGATATTCACAATTTTAGTACTGATTGAACGAAAGTTTCATCTTAACAAGCTGAGGAAACGTATTGCTCACAGGCAAAGAAACGTTTGAAATTCATTCATTCTATTCATTCGCTTCATCACTATAGACCGTCGAAATATATATCCTCATTTGTCGCGTTATTTATCGGCTCTGGTATGTAAGAGTACAAGACGATTTGCGCTGGATTCCTAGGGAATCAGGTGTAGGTCAAGTGTAAGTTTTAACTTAAAGTTTTGAACTTATTTTAACATGTTGTGTATGCAATAGAGGGATGGGTTAGCTGTATGTTAGTGCGATCAAAAGGTCACGCAATTTATATATCTAGACTTCCTGGAAGTATTCACAGGGTCACCTTTATTATTAAGGCTTGTTCCTTGGTTCCTGGTATATTTCCGAGGGGTCATTTGCTCATGTTTACCCTTAGTTTAGGGCTGGTTCAACTCTTATCGCATGGACATATTTACTCTTCAGGAAATGCTGTGATTGGCAACCCGTCCGTCTTGGGCGGGCCTAACCGTTTATTGTCGATTGAGGGCGTCACTTGAGTAATTTTAACCGTCCGGATCTGGTGCATTTGCTTGCAAAATAACTTCTTGGATAAGCTAAAAGTGTGTCCGGTTATGAAAGTCAAACACGTGGCAGCAGTGGGGAGCAAAGATGTCAACTTTCTAGTCGCTGGTATTTCGACGACACCCGGCCACATATTTTAGATCTCGAGTGGCGATAACTGCGTGAACAATGAGCTGCCTGACTTTAGTCCATCCAGAATGGCAGTAACCTGCCTATCCAATATTTTGGGCTAATGCTGAGTTTTCCCGAAGTATTTATTAACTTGGAAGTGTGCAGGTGAACACTGTTCGCATTGGATATTTTAAACAATTCAAAGCCAAAGTCATGAGTAAAGGGGGTCATAACTTTGTCAATGAAACGACTGAACGAATGGATTGGAAACGACTTTTTTACTTTAAAAATGTTTCCTTAGCTACTTAAGTTAAAAAATAAGATCGTCTTTAGCTGCATGAAATATACTAACGCAACGTTTCGATCAGTAATAACTGCCGTTTAAGAAGGGAAAGCGCAGGGTGTTATTTCATTCAGAGACCATCAACATTTCCTCTGCAATTTTAACTTTTATGTATGTTTTAAAGTTACGAAAATTCCCATTAAAAGATTCAAAAGACGACTTGGTAAGCATACGCACTGCTTTTGATAACTTCTCTTCAGGCCAGTACAGTTAAAGGGAAACGAGCGAACGTAGTAAAAATTTAAAACATGAAATCGATAATATTCGTCCGTTTTTGTGGGTTGTCTGATGATAAGAAACAGTGTGATAAGAAACAGTAGGATAAGTTGTAGTGAGTGTTTGGTAGAGCCATTCCAGGGGAAGGGGGAGGACAGATATGGCGCGGGAGAATGCATGCAGTTAAGCGGCAGTTGGCCAAGCTAAGCGCGGAGCTTGTACAAGGTTCTTTTGTGCGCACAAGACCGGCTTCTTCAACCTAATGTCAGTCGCTTCTGCTGCTGCTAGTAGACGTTAACCCAGTGGCTTTGGATAGTTTGGTCGTACCTTATAAATTACACGGAATGCTTCGCTGGGGTTCACAATATGTCCGGTGTCAACATGATGTGCGAGGATGGCGCTTTTTATGCTCTTGACTTCCCATTTGTTCACCCATGCTGGGAGGTGTTCTCTTATTCTTTTGGATAGGCGCCGACTAGTGTGACCAACAGAACCTGCTCCACAGGAGTAAGTAAATGAGTAAATGCACATGGAGGTAGTCTGAGCCGGCAACCTTTCCTTACCTTAGCATCGTAAAAGAGGATTGGTTAAGAACACTATCTGAAGTTTCGCGGTTGGGAACGTTTTTGTAACGGCTAGGTTTAGGCCTCTTATCAGGAGGTCACTAGCCGCATCTACTTGAAAGGGCACTTTAAGGAATAGAGTTTTCTTTTCCACAGTAACCTTGGCAGGTTTCACCGGTCTTGCGACAAGATGCTTTTTAATAAACTGATCAGAGTATCCATTCTCTCGCAGTAGGTTCTGGATATTCCCAAGCTCCTCCTCGATACTTTCTGCCGAGCAAATCTTTCTAGCCCTTTGAGCTAAGCAATGAACTAGATTGCATTTCTGTTGGAGAGGTACGAAATTGTTAGAGTTCGTATATGGCCCAGACCAGGTTTTTATTCGATAAACGCTCCTTTGGATGCTGCCGTCAGGTCTTCTGCTTAGAAGGACATCTAAGAAAGGGAGTTAACCTGCTCCTCCCATCTCCAAAGTGAATTTGTTCGATGGATGTGCTTAGTTTACAGTGTTAAAGAGTTCGTTTACATTTGTTTCTCAAGTGATAATTGCAAAGATCTCGTTGGCGTATCGGCCGTAGGGTCTAAGTTTGTTGATCTGTCCAGTTAGCTGAAATTTCTCCAGCTTGCCCATAAAGACATCGGCCAGAAGAGGTCCAAGTGGCGAGCACATATCAACGCCGTCTATTTATCTGTATAGCTGGTTGTCAAAAAGGAACTGCACATAGATGCATCTTAGTAATAATTCTTTTACTGCATTTGTCGGAATTCCTGTTTCTTGCTCACTGGTCAATAGGAATTCACAGAGATAATCGACAGTTTCAGTGACAGGGACGTTTGTAAAAACTGATGAGACATCCAAAGATAGCATCCTCGTGCCGTGTAAGTTAAGGGCTTTGACGTCTGCAATAAATTCGAAGGTATCTCGGTAGCAACGTGGTGCTAGCTGACGTTGTGGAGGCTTTAATTTCTCTGCTAACTACTTTGCTAGGGCATGATAAGGAGTGTTTCGCATGTCTACAATCGGATGAAGTGGCAGCCCTTTTTTGTGGATCTTCGGTAGACCATAGAGTCGAGGGATGTGTGTACTTACTGGTCTGAGTCGTTCGAGGTCGCGGTCGCTTAAAAGACCAGCTGCTTGGAGTCTTTTTAAGCATTCAGTCAATTGTGCCTCTATTTCATCGGTGCAAACTTTTTCTTTATGTACTTCCCTTAATTTATTTTGATCGGATAGTATGGAGTGAATTGTCGTTGCATAGTCTGATCTGTTCATCATAACGATGCCTGTTCCTGTATCCTGTATCTTTATTCTATTAGGTGGGTTCTGCAATGATATCGACAGCTGACGTTTCGCGCTTCCACTTATCTTATTTAACTATACGATGTGAGCATTTTTTAAGAATAAATGTGGATGCAGTTAAATTATCCCTAACGGATTTTCTTAAGTTGCTTTATAGTTAACAATTGCATTTGGAGAAGGGAAAACTAAGGTTTATACTATACTTTTTTCGTTCCGCGTTCATTTTCGCACCATGTGTTATGTTGCCATCCTTTAAACGTTTTATTTGCATGGCTCCGATTATACCATCATGCTAACTTCTACGTACCTACGTTTGGTGTCTAAAAAAGTTTGGAAAATTTATTTGATTGCGGGCATTAAATTTATTTGCTTACTAAACCGACTCGGCTTATGTTGCAATACATTGATCGAAATTTGCCAGGCCTTCTTCTTACTGGTAGGTGGAGGGCACATGCTCTAGTACTTATAGCTTATGACTGCAAAGGCCAATGCGTTCTCTTTAATATACACGAAAGAAATGTCACAAATTATGCAAAATATTCTGGAAGGACGTATTTGGGAATTTTAAAGAAAGCATAATTATCCAATTCTAAAACTTTTAGATAATTATAAAATGTGAACCATAGAAATTTCAAAATTATGAGGCGAAATCTCCCTCATCGATTTAGTGTTGAGGCGATAAATGAAGGCAAAATCTTTGGAGATTCGAATCAACCAATGCATCAATATGCCTTATGGGTTCTTTAGCAGAAGCATTAATGATTAATTTGGGATAGATATAGAAACGTTTGCCAATCAATCATTTGTCAATTTTGCGTTTGGTTATCAGTGATACATTAATGTGGGTATCTACTTGCATGGTAGATGACAGAGGGCAGGTTGGTGTGTATACAATATTTTGAAACCACGTTCCGGCCAGTTCATGCATATGTTAAACTTTCGTGCACACTGAACGTTGCTGAGCGGCAATTAAGCTATGAGAGTTCTGTGAACTAAATTCTTGTGTCCAATAAACCAATAAATCAGTATGCATGTCGATAGTTACTTGGGAGAAAGGCTCAGCTGGAGTGGATATCACTGATTTGCTGCTTAGAAAGCATATAAAATTTAAATTCTGATCAATAAGTCACGAAATCGAGCCACGGGTTATGCACAAATCCAAAAAAATCTAAAGCGGAATTGGGCATAATGAATTGTAGAATTGAGTATCACGTCTGCTGGTGCATCCCTCAGAGTAGGCCGATAGAAGCGCAAATGCGAGTATCGAAAAAAAACTGATAAAAGAGAAAAATAAGCGCCTTTTCGCCATTCATGCCGTAATTACCTCTCCCGAACTAGAATATGTGACCGGGTGTTGTATGTGAGCGTTGGTTGAGATTTGGCGTATTTTCTCTACACTGCTGCCACATGTTCGACCTTCGAAACCAGACAATCGTTTAGCTTACCCAAGAAGTTGCTTGGCGCGCAAATGCACCAGATCCGGACGGTTACGATTACTCAAATGATGCTCTAAAACAGCAGGGAAAATAAAGGCCCCTCCCAGGTAATTTCGGTTGCTAATTTCATGATTCTGGGAAAAGTAACTATGCCCAAGTTTAACATTTTGGACTAGCTCAAACATAAACCTTAAACGTAGCCATAATCTGTACACTTACCCTACCCTTAGTCCGTAAATTATTATTACTAAATAACTCTTAACATTGACCTAATATCCTTGGAATTTAACGCAAAGCAACTTGTATTGCGATTTGATCGTGATATCACGTCGTGGATTGGGCTCCATAAAACGTTAAAACTCAACGCTACTGAGCAGGAACCAAGCTGAGTGCTTCGCGTTAACCAACCAACGGACGTTAGCGCACCGATATAGTTTCAAGCGGATCAGATTGTTTAAAGTGAGAAAATTCCCTGAGCCGTCGACCCCCACTCTCTACCCCACCCAACACAATCAAACCACCAGCCGAGTCGGCCAGTTGTCTGATGCGTGAGTGACCGCCTTGGCTGACAGCCCGGCTTACCTGTCTTCGCGCGCCACACCAAGACCTAGCCTTATTAACGCGCAAACCAGAATTCCCAAATCCAGGCGGTAAGAAGGAGCTATCGCCGTCTGACTCACAGTCTACTGGTCAGGCGCTCAAAGCACAACTAAAACTGAGCCAACAGCGTGGTTTGGTGCAAGCGTACGTTGGCAGCATTCCAAGCCACGATTTCTAGGAAACCGTGGTTGTCTCATGTATGTGATGATGGTAAGGTTGTTGCGTTTATATCACTGGAGCTATTGTACCAGGCCATTTAATTTTGGGCGAGGTCATCCCAGAGATTTCTTCAAAGTGACATTGTAGCGTCGTTATTGTCCTCACCGTCTGCGAGCACTCGTACCGACATATGCGTAGAAAAGACGTTTGGGTAGTCACACGTCGTCCTATCTTACCATGTGGACGCTACATCGATATGCCTCAGCATGACGTGAATGCTGAGGATTTTGGTCCACTCCAGGACATCCGCGTACTGGATTGTGTCTTGCTATCTCAGATAAAGACTCTTGTGGATCCAGCTGAGATGAATGTGATTCAGCTTCTGGTCCAGGTCTCCGCTCAGTGAAGGAGTGTCGTCAAGACGACGGCCTTGTACATCTTCAGTTCGGTTTTCAGGTGAATACCTTCGGAATGACAGATGGAGGCCTGCAGCCATCGGAAGGCCTGGCTGGCTCAGGAAATCAGTTGAGTAACCTTGTCATCGATTGTCATGTTGCGTGACAGCATCCTTTCCAGATAAGGAAAGTTTTCGACATAACAGAGGTGACCGCCTTGACATTTATTCGGGGAACATCGTATTTAGCGCTGGATGGCGTTTGGCGCCTAACCACAGTTTTTTCTAAATTAATTGTAAAGCCTTAATTGGGCGAGACTGCGGCGAAGAGGTCAGTAATCCTTTCCATGTCCTTTTTGGCCACGGTAAGGGTGAAGTGTCCACGAAGTGCCTCATTGCAGCCACTTCTGCCGTAGCCAACAGACGCTGTCCACTGAATTTTGAATAGCTTCATGGACCCTCTTTAAATCACCCGGAAGACCTCTGGTATCTACACGATAATGCATGTCCACCATATGAGTGAGAATATAGCTGCGTATGGTCTTTAATTCACCGCTTTTTCTAAACATTCTGGAAAGGGCTCTCTTATCCTTCTGGATAAATGCCGACTTGCGTAAACAGATTTGCATTTAATGTCAAAAAAGTAACAAAATCATAAATGTCTCTGATTTACTAAAGAAATAAACGCAAATATTCTAATAACGACAATTAAAACCTAGTCGGCATAAAACAAACGAGATTGCTAAAATAAAAATGATCTTCGAGGTAAATTTATCATCTGAATCATTTACGGAATCGGTATTTCCCATCTAGGAATATGTATACTCGAATACTTGACGAAGCATTCTATGCTACAGGTAAATTCAAATAATCAAACATGTTAACAGCAAAGCGTAGATATTCACAATTTTATTACTAATCGAACGAACGTTTCAGCTTTAGTAGGTGGGGAAACGTATTCCTCACAGACAAAGAAACCGTTTGAAATTCATTCATTTATTCGCTTCATCACTATAGACCGTCGAAATATATCTCCTCATTTTTCGCTTTATTTATCGGCGCTGGTATGTAAGAGTACAAGACGCTTTGTGCTGGATTCCAAGGGAATTAAGTGTAGGTCAAGTGTTAGTTTTAACTTTAAGTTTCGAACTTAGTGTAATATGCGTCATTTGCAATAGAGGGACGGTTAAGCCATATGTTAGTGTGATCAAAATTTCACGAAATTTTATATATCTAGACCTCCTAGAAATATTCACAGGGTCACCTTTATTACTTAGTAGTGTTACTTGGTACCTGGTATATTTTGAGGGATCATTTGATAATGTTTACCCTTAGTTTAGGGCTGGTTCAACTCTTATCGCATGGGCATATTTACTCTTCAGGAAATGCTGTGATTGGCAACCCGTCCGTCCTGGGCGGGCCTAACCATTCATTGTCGATTAAGGGCGTCACTTGAGTAATTTTCTCTGTCCGGATCTGGTGCATTTGCTCGCAAAATAACTTCTTGGATAAGCTAAAATTGTGTCCGGTCATGAAATTCAAACACGTGGCAACAGTGCGCTGCTATTTCGACGACTCCTGGCCACAATTTTAACCACGTGAACAATGAGTTGCCTGATTCAGGATTCACAGCCCCCAATCCATTGAGAATTACAGACACCAGCGTACGCAATATTTGGTGCTAAAGCTGAGTTTTCCCGAATTAATTATTCACTTGGAAGCACGCAGGTGAACACTGTTCGCAATTAGACTGCCGGTGAGCTAAGCAAGCATCACGCCCTTAGGTGATTTCCTTTAAAGCAAGGAAAGTGTCGAGTGCCAGCAAACAAGCAATTTTTGCACCAGAGGACAACATCCTTGCCTATGAGGCTAGACCTGGTTTTTCATAGGCACTGACTTGCATGATTTGGGAACACTTTGTGTATGACCTACCTTACCAATCTTTTTGCGAATATGTGTTCGAAACTAAAATAGAAATTTCAGGCAAATAAATGTCTTGTTTCAGCGTTTTGTTTCTGTTTCTTATCACGTGCTTCCCAATACTCGCATTTTCCCTAGCATCGGTAACCTAGCACCGAAGCAAACGCAGAAACAAAATTTAGTTTTGCAGTGCCCTAAAAACCAATCATTCAGTTGGTTTCCTTGAATTTATCTTCTTATCCTGCACAAAATTGTACTTCAGTACAGCGTGCTAGATTATACTTTTCGATATTTTTAACAATTCAGAGCCAAAGTCATGAAGTATCGTGAAAAATAGGGAGTAAAGTTTACGCAAGCTTTGGCAATAAAACAACTGATCGAATGGATTGGAATCGGTCTGTTTACTTTGAAAATTTTCCTTAGCAAATTTAGTTGAATATTTCGTTCGACTTTAGCTGCGTGAAATATACTTGCACCACGTTTCGACCAGTAATAACTGCATGAATTGTCCCAGCTCTCATTTATGACGGGAACGAGCAGGGTGCTACTTCATTCAGATACCCTCAACATTTTTCCTCCCTTTTTAACTCTTATACATTCACCTTTATTCTATTATGTGGGTTCTGCAATGAAATCGACAGCTGAATTTGTGCGCTTCACTTTAGCATATTTTACTATACGACGCGTCCAGTGTTTTAGGAATAATTGTCAATAGAGCTGAATTATCTCTTACTGATTTTTTTAAAATTTCTTTACCGTTAACGATTACAGTAGGGGAATGGAAAACGGAGGTTTTTACTTTATATTCGCGTTCAGCTTTCGTTTTCAAACCATATGCTAGTTTGCCATCCTTTTCAACATTTTCTCTGCATGGCTCCGATTATACCATCATGTTTACTTCTAGGTCCTATCGTTTGGTTCTTAAAGGAGTTTGGTAAATATAATTCATTGTGCACATTTAATATATTTGTGTAATAAACTGACTCGGCTGATTTTGAAATACAGTAATCAAAATTTTTCAGGTCTTCTATTTACCTGCAGGTGGCGAGCACACGCTCTAATACTTTTAGATTTTGACCACAAAGGTCAATGCGTTCTCTTAAATATACATGTAGGAAACGTCACAAATTATGCAAAATATTATGGAAGGTCTTTTTCGGAATTTAAACGAAAGTACAATTATCTACCTTTTAAACTTTCAGACAATTGTAATATGATGACCCATATAAATTCAAAAAAATCAGACAAACAGAAATTGACCTCATCGACTTGGTGTTGAGGCGATAAATAAAGTAAAAAACTTTTGATTTTTGGATCAGCCGATGTGTCAAGAGGCCTGCTGGTACTTTGGCGGAAGCATTCTTGATTATTTAGTTGGGCTTGATATAGAAGATTTTGTCAATTGGACCTTTGTTGATTTTGCGTTCGGTTATCAGAGCTACCATAATTGGAGTGTCGTCATCACATTGTAGACGACAGAAGGCAGTTTGGTGTGATTAAAATATTTGTTAACCAAATTCCAGCCAGTCCACGCATATTTAAACTTTCGTGCACACTGAACGTTGCTGAGCGGGAACCAAGCTATGTGAGTGCTGTGAACCAGATTCTGGTGTCAAATCAACCAATATATCAGTCTTCACGTCGGTAGTTACATGTGAGGAATGTTAAACTGGAGCGTTTATCATTGATTTTTTGCTTAGAAAGCAAACACAATTTAAATTCTGATCACGGGTTTGAGTCACGGGTTATGCAGAAGCAAAGGTTGCTTATAACTGGCTTATGACAACTGATTAACTAGAAATGGCCTTTAAATCTATCCTGGTTATCCGGTAATATTATCTGCAGACTGTGCTGATTGGCATGTCTGATTTCAAGTGATCCCATCTTCCTGTTTTTCGAAGTTATTCACATTCCGAAATAAGCCATTCAGTCAACAGTGATAGTTTCAACCGCATCATATGGTCTATAGGGAGGTTAATGCGCTGCTATTTGACATCTCCGATACCACTTACAGATCCCAGTCACTGTCCAAGCCGGTCAATTGCTGTTTTGGGCAATTGATGTAGTAGACGTCCTTTCCAGTAACCTCGTCTGAGCATACCCTACAGACAACCTGGCCCCACAAACACAAGTGTCAAGATACCCCTGAGAAAGGAGTGAGTGTCTTGCATCCCACAGGTATGAGAGCACTCTTGACATTACGTAAAGAAGTAGCCGTTGTGGACTGATCCTCGGTGCAGCAGTCAGCGGCTTCGCACCTTCACACACTGATCTGACAGGGAGATAGCATTATAAACGCTACTTGGCGACCTTCTTAACCAAGCCGTTTAGCGAACCTTTCAAATCTGAGGCTAGGTTCAAACATACGGCAGTGTAGCCGAAGGAGAAGGAGTCATGCCGAATGCGCAATTGCATTATCTGATGTTTGGTGTTCTCGTCCGTGATGTGGATGAATTTTGCTGATGGCTTTGTGATCCGTGCGCCAGGTGCCTTGACTTTGAAAGCATTCAACCAATGATGGACAATATACCATTCAGTGTTTCCAATGTATTAATGTGTGGAGTGGCAGACTACTGGATTTAGAGTCAGACTGAAATGGCTTATTCTTCCTGTAAAATATTTAACACTTACAGGTTTTGGATGTGTGCTGCTCACCACAATTTGAGTTATATCATGGC
Source organism: Schistocephalus solidus (assembly GCA_017591395.1). Classification (NCBI taxonomy): domain Eukaryota; kingdom Metazoa; phylum Platyhelminthes; class Cestoda; order Diphyllobothriidea; family Diphyllobothriidae; genus Schistocephalus; species Schistocephalus solidus. Next base: position 49,839 of record WEDG01012630.1, read on the forward strand.
ATTTGTGTTTGGCTATCCCTGTCGTTCAGGTGAGAGGGACAGAGAGGTCAATAGATATGTCATTCAGTGCACTCATTCTCTGCAACAATCAAGTGAATAGAATAGCTTCCACTTTATGCGGCCTTTGTGGCTATTCCATGCGGATGGAAGCACAGACCGCAAATTGTTTTTTTATGACATAAGGACCCATCCTGCGTGTATCAGGCATATGTGGCACCCGTTTAAGTGCTGCTAACAGTTAGTAGTCACTGCGTCCATTCCTTTCGTTGTCACGATACTGGACCCTGTGGCGTTAGAGAAGTGCGAGTTGTGGTAGGTACAGAACAAGTTGCTAAGACAGGCAATCAATTCCCGAGCAGGCCCCATTCCTGTGCCCAACATGATGTGGACATAGTTTTTCAGATGGTCGAACTGGTATGTACTGATGGCAGGTTGCACTGTAGTCCGTTTAAGGCAAAGTGAATGCAAAATATTGATTGTTTCGTCTCCCTTCCACGTAACAGTACAGGGGAAAGTGCTCCAGACGAACCTTCCTCGCAAATATCTAGCGAAGTGCAGACTGATTGGATGCCAGAATCTGGTTTGCACTCAGCTTGGTTCCAACTCAGTAAAGTTCAGTGTGCACAAAGGTGCAACTTTGCGCGCACTGGGACATAAGGTGTTATATATGCTTCGTGAATCGGCCGGAACGTGGTTACTTAACATTTAATGCACAGCTAACTGCTCCCTGTCGACTACCATGCGGTGCAAATACTCTTATTAAGGAAGTTTCAATAACCGAACACGAATGCGATGAATGTCCGATTTATAAAATATTTCAATGACCCACTCAATAAAAATATCAAGAAGGATTTTGACAAAGAATGAGGTAGGCATATTGGTTAGTTGGTTGATTTGAAGCTCTAAATGTTTTGACTATATTGCTCTCCTCCACAATAAACCTATGAGGCCAATTTCTGCCTCTGATATATGTGAATTTGCTTTCGTCATATTTTCATGTGTCTGATGTATTATAGTTGGATAGTTAAATTTTCAGTGAATTTTCTAAATACGACCTTCCAAAATATGTTGTATAATTTGTATTAATTTTTAATTGCTTTTTTTTACTTACCACAATAACTTGGCATTTATAGGCACACTTCAAAAGTTATTGATTGTGTGCTCTCCACCTGCTGGTAAACTGAAGGCATCACATATGTTTGTCAGTAGACTTATCAATTACATTGAATACCTCTAACCGATTCCATTTGCGGAAATCCTTAAGCACCACACTGGGTGTAAGTAGGAATACAAGCTAGTGTCTAGAAAGAAACCATACACAGAATGATTTAAGGAAGGGAAAAATATGAACACTTTGGCATTTACGGTACAGAGTAAACCTCAATGTTCTGATTTTTAATAAAAAAATATGAACTAAAAAGGGAATTTTTGAAATCCGTGATAGACAATTAAAATATATCAAGTTTTTCATAAAAATGGCTTCATATTAAAGTGAAATAAGGTTACTTGATACCTTAACATCATAATTTTATACGATTGTATAATGCATAAAAGAGAATGATGATACGGGCATAACGGTTAAAAAGGCCAAATTAATATTGACTGTCTCTGAACAAAATAGCACCCAGTTCGTTTCCTTCTAAATCAGAAGTGCGTAGATATTCATGCACTTATTACCGGTCAAACTAAAGTATCATCTTTAGTAATTGAGGAAACGTTTCCGTCAAAGACAAAGAGACTTTTTCCTTATTTTTCGTTCAAATTTTTTCTACGATTGTTATGTTACTTATCGGAGTTAACTTCCTTTTTACCCAAGGTGTTATTGTGCCCGTAAATGAACCATATCCGGATGGTGGCGATTACTTACTTGGTGCCCTAAAATGAAAAGGAATAGAAGGGCCCACCCAGAAAATATATGTTGCCAAGCGCATGTTCATGCATTTAATCTTGGATCAACTCGAAAATAAAAACTCAATCTTAACTATATTTACACACATTTACCCTAACCTATGTCCAAATACTATAGTTAGAAAAAGAACCCTTAACCGTGACATAATATCAAAGGAATTAAACTCAAAGCCACTTCCCGAATTAAAACGTTGAAACTAGGCATCTATTTGCCTGAATTTTCTCATTCATGTTCCGACACATCCTCATTAATAGTATAAGGTAAATGTAATTCATACACAAGAATTTGCAGCATTATCGGATGCGGTTGCTATATTACCACTTCTCTTAAAAATTAAGGGCTGGCCTCTTCGTCGAATATGGTTGATTTCGGTTTGGATAAATGCATGATGGCTGCCCTTCGATGCGCTAGTGGCTGATCTGTCCTCACCTGATGGCGTATTACTTGCTCAGCAAGCTGGCTCACAAGAAACACGTTGTGCACAGTTTTTATTTGCGCGCTCCTTAGTGAATAAGAACTTTGATAAAACGCAGCTTCAGGCTTAAATATCAGGTATTTACCCTCTCGCGAGTTTGAGAATAAGGTCGGGTGCTGTCAACTGAGCAGCGATTGAAAGTTGGAATCTTTTCTTCGCACTACTGCCGCGTTTCAACTTTCGTGACAAGACAGTCCTTAGCTTATAGAGGAATTTGTTTTGCGCGCATAGGCATCAAATTTTGACGGGTATGCTTACTTACCTGATGCCCTAAAATGACAAAAAATATTAAAGCCTGCCCAGGTTGGTGCCATGCCCATTATTTTCTGCAGATACCCATAAGCTAGGCATGCGACCTCGGCAAGGTTGAGGAAAGGATCATTATCAAACTGTCAACATAGGTTCCGAAAACTGAGATCCTGCACGACAAATTTAATGCAATCTCTTCAAAGCTTTTTACAAGCACTTAAGATAGACACTCAAATCACCTCGCCTTCATTGACTGTCAAAAGGAAATTCGAAACTGTGTCGCACCACAGTCTGTTTTATAAGCTAGAAAGAATTGGAATCAGGGGTTGCCTCCTCAAATGGATCGTTAAATTCATCGTGAGTCAGCGCCAGGCTGTGTGCATTGACCATGGTCGAGTTCTGTTGCGATCAAGAGTGAGGCTTCGCCGAGTTCAGTACTAGAGCCAATACTGCTCTTAATATACGTGGACAATTGTATCAGGGAGGTGAACTGTGAAGCAGCAATGTTTGCCGATGACATGGAAATCGTCAGTGTAATCCAGAGCCATGCCAAGGACGTTAAACAGCAGGTCAATTAAACTCGGTTGGAGGAGTGGTAGAATCATTTGCTTTTGGGTTTCAAAATCAATAAGTATACAGTACATCGCAGCAGCCTAGTAGCTATTTTGGGCCCCATCAAACGAGCCCTTTTGGATTTCAATAAAAATCTGTTCGCTAAGATTTTTTGGAACATTCGTTTGGCCACATTTGGAAAAAGCCATACACGCCTGGAGACCCTGTGCAGTTCTAAACCAGAACTGGCTCAAAATAGTACAGAGAGCCACCAAAACTCATTACCATATGCTACCCACACAAAGAATCTAAACCAGTTCCCTTTGAAATACAGGTAAAATTATCGGGGATCTCCAGCAGAATTGTAAAAGGATTGGACTGCTGCCTAGAATTCTCGGACTTCTTTGAATTTACTGCCACAAGCCCTCTCCGAGGCCAACCATCGAAACTGTGCGTTCAGCAGGCGAGACTCACTGTGTGCAAGTTCTCCTACTATACCAAGGGGGTCGAACCATGGAATGCCCGCCCTTTAGACGATGTGATTTCACCATCGCTGGAAAGTTTTAAAAGGAACCTTGACAATCATATGTTCCAAAATGAGCCAGAGGGCTGAAGGATTTACTTAACCCTCGAGACTCACGCACCACTTGTTATATTTTACGATCGCCTTTAAACTTATGCCATCCACATGGCTTCTCTCTACACCGCACTTAGCTTAAAGTTGCACTGTAGGCGCGTCGTTGGAAATTGGTTTTGAATTTCAAGTCCCTGGAGCCTACGAGTTTT
>WEDG01012631.1:0-19229 GCA_017591395.1 Schistocephalus solidus
GGTATACCGTCTTTGCCATATAAGATTCATACTACTTGTAGTACTACTTGTTTGTAGAATGGGCATTACGTGGTTATTCCACAGTGGTTGATTGTCTTCGACCCACTACCGTTCATTGAAATTTCGGGTCTGACTCTAAAAAGTCATGTCCGAAGCACCTGACTCCATGTCCTGCACTTAATAATTTCAGAAATTATTTTACCCGATTATTCTTGGAGTCCATACACCAGAAGCCGCAAAGAGAACGCTGGGGGACCCACTGAGGAGCCGAACTCCTCGTTGCTGTGTCACACAGCAGCAGAAACATCGGCGAAACACGTGTCTGGGCTTTTAGCTAGTATCTATGTCGGAAGTACGGTATAACGTCTTTGCCATATAAGATTCATACTACTTGTAGTACTACTTGTTTGGAGAATGGGCATTACGTGGTTATTCCACAGTGGTTGATTGTCTTCGACCCAAATGTTCATTGAAATTTCGGGTCTGACCCTAAAAAGTAATGTCCGAAGCACCTGACTCCATGTCCTCTACTTAATAATTTCAGAAATCATTTACCCGATTATTCTCTGGAGTCCATATACCAGAAACCGCATAGAGAACGCTGGGGGACCCACTGAGGAGCCGAACCCCTCGTTGCTGTAACACACAGCAGCAGAAACATCGGCGAAACACGTGTTCGGGCTTTTAGCTAGTATCTATGTCGGAAGTACGGTATAAAGTCTTTGCCATATAAGATTCATACTACTTGTAGTACTACTTGTTTGTAGAATGGGCATTACGTGGTTATTCCACAGTGGTTGATTGTCTTCGACCCAAATGTTCATTGAAATTTCGGTCTGACCCTAAAAAGTCATGTCCGAAGCACCTACTCCATGTCCTGCACTTAATAATTTCAGAAATTATTTACCCGATTATTTTATGCAGTCCATGTACCAGAAACCGCATAGAGCACGCTGGGGACCCACTGAGGAGCCGAACCCCTCATTGCTGTGTGTCACACAGCAGCAGAAACATCGGCGAAACACGTGTCTGGGCTTTTAGCTAGTATCTATGGCGGAAGTACGGTATAACGTCTTTTGCCATATAAGATTCATACTACTTGTAGTACTACTTGTTTGTAGAATGGGCATTACGTGGTTATTCCACAGTGGTTGATTGTCTTCGACCCAAATGTTCATTGAAATTTCGGTCTGACCCTAAAAAGTCATGTCCGAAGCACCTGACTCCATGTCCTGCACCCTAATAATTTCAGAAATTATTTATCTGATTATTCTCTGCAGTCCATATACCAGAAACCGCATAGAGAACACTGGGGAACCACTGAGGAGCCGAACCCTCGTTGCTGTGTCACACAGCAGCAGAAACATCGGCGAAACACGTGTCTGGGCTTTTAGCTAGTATCTATGTCGGAAGTACGGTATAACGTCTTTGCCATATAAGATTCATACTACTTGTAGTACTACTTGTTTGTAGAATGGGCATTACGTGGTTATTCCACAGTGGTTGATTGTCTTCGACCCAAATGTTCATTGAAATTTCGGGTCTGACCCTAAAATGTCATGTCCGAAGCACCTGACTCCATGTCCTGCACTTAATAATTTCAGAAATTATTTACCCGATTATTCTCTGCAGTCCATATACCAGAAACCGCATAGAGACCGCTGGCGGACCCACTGAGGAGCCGAACCCCCGTTGCTGTGTCACACAGCAGCAGAAACATCGGCGAAACACGTGTCTGGGCTTTTAGCTAGTATCTATGTCGGAAGTACGGTATAACGTCTTTGCCATATAAGATTCATACTACTTGTAGTACTACTTGTTTGTAGAATGGGCATTACGTGGTTATTCCACAGTGGTTGATTGTCTTCGACCCAAATGTTCATTGAAATTTCGGGTCTGACTCTAAAAAGTCATGTCCGAAGCACCTGACTCCATGTCCTGCACTTAATAATTTCAGAAATTATTAACCCGATTTTTCTCTGGAGTCCATATACCAGAAACCGCATAGTGAACGCTTGGGGACCCAACTGAGGAGCTGAACCCCTCGTTGCTGTGTCACACAGCAGCAGAAACATCGGCGAAAACACGTGTCTGGGCTTTTAAGCTAGTATCTATGTCGGAAGTACGGTATAACGTCTTTGCCATATAAGATTCATACTAGTTGTAGTACTACTTGTTTGTAGAATGGGCATTACGTGGTTATTCCACAGTGGTTGATTATCTTCGACCCAAATGTTCATTGAAATTTCGGGTCTGACCCTAAAAAGTCATGTCCGAAGCACCTGACTCCATGTCCTGCACTTAATAATTTCAGAAATTATTTACCAGATTATTTCTGGAGTCCATATACCAGAAACCGCATAGAGAACGCTGGGGGACCCACTGAGGAGCCGAACCCCTCGTTGCTGTGTCACACAGCAGCAGAAACATCGGCGAAACACGTGTCTGGGCTTTTAGCTAGTATCTATGTTGGAAGTACGGTATAACGTCTTTGCCATATAAGATTCATACTACTTGTAGTACTACTTGTTTGTAGAATGGGCATTACGTGGTTATTCCACAGTGGTTGATTGTCTTCGACCCAAATTTTCATTGAAATTTAAGGTCTGACCCTAAAAAGTCATGTCCAAAGCGCCTGAATCCATGTCCTGCACTTAATAATTTCAGAAATTATTAACCTGATTATTCTCTGGAGTCCATATACCAGAAACCGCATAGAGAACGCTGGGCGACCCACTGAGGAGCCGAAACCCCTCGTTGCTGTGTCACACAGCAGCAGAAACATCGGCGAAACACGTGTCTGGGCTTTTAGCTAGTACCTGTGTCGGAAGTACGGTATAATGTCTTTGCCATATAAGATTCATACTACTTGTTGTACTACTTGTTTGTAGAATGGGCATTACGTGGTTATTCCACAGTGGTTGATTGTCTTCGACCCAAATGGTCATTGAAATTTCGGGTCTGACCCTAAAAAGTCATGTCTGAAGCACCTGATTCCATGTCCTGCACTTTATTATTTCATAAATTATTTACCCGATATATATATATATATATATATATATATATATATATATATATATATATATAGGATGCAGATCATGCCTTCACCGAAGCCATGTTTTCATTGCTCAAAAGTAGCAAAATCAGCATTTTCAAGCGTGTATCTAATCAAACGAGCATTTGCTAAGTACAAAAATGCATGCTTCGATACGGTCTTTGGGATTTTTGTGCGACAACAACTGTTATTTCCTATTCAAGTCTGTAGACAGTGGGCTGTAGAAGACCCTGCAGCATCCCTAAAAATGGCCCAACGACGTGCAACATAGCTTTTTCGAAGGCCAGAATACCTGCTTTACGAGACGCGATGGTCCAATCTTGATCTGTTTCCTTTGGACGCGGCGACATAAAACAAGCGTTTTGCATGCTTTGGGGTCAGGATTGTTGCTTCGCATCTGGCATTATCTTTGAGATGACCACTATCACTACTTTGGGAGGACATCCTCTCAAACTTCTATGACTGGGTCAAGACTGGATGCAAGATGGTTTTTCTTCTCCAACAGGATGATTAAGGCCTGGAATGCTCTTCGTGTGGACATCATCATGTCTCCATTCGTTGATACTTTGGCAGAGTTTTGATCAATAAAGCCCTATTTACCAACACGGTATCAGAAACTTACACATTTCCTTCAAGCCATCCGCACTAATAAATTTGATTACTAACGAGCATACGGCTCTTAGATTTGAGTATTATTATTTTATAATTTGTTTCACACAATGCCCTGCAGCGTGACTAGTAGATAACGCTTCTTCCAACGTGCATAATGTGTCAACGGGTTTTATTTTCAATGTACACAAAACACTCATGATTGCTCTCCTTACTGTATCACAATTGCACGAAGTATGCATCATTTAATGTAAAAATGTGGTCATTTTTCCACCTTCCTGTTCAATTATTACTTTTCTGGACCACTGGAATTGTGAAAATGTCGATTGAAACAGTTTGCTCTATAGGTCAGTCTATTTTTTGGTATAAACATGCTCTGCGTAAATAATGCCCTGAAGTGGATAACGATTTTGCAAAGTAGATGAAAATATGCAATTACAACCGTAAACGATGTTCGCTAATGTTTGCAAAAGTTTACAGATCGATATTACCGTTCTGTTAAAAAAACGAGATTTATAAATTAGAAATTTTTTTTTCTTCTCCAACAGAGTTATAAAGGTGTGGAATGCTCTACCTGTGGAAATCAAAAGTCCTATTCAGTGATACTTTCAGGTCGAAGTTTGACCAGTACGTTCACGACATCAAAAACACATGCATATACTCCAAACTTTCTAAACTCAAGAATTTAAATTGTACAGATCAAATATGAGAGTGAGAGAGAGAGAGCCATACTTTATTTTGAAAGTAAAATTCTAAAACTTTCAGCAAAAAATGTCCTCCATTCACCATAAACAAGATTTGAAACATAAACCACGCAACACCGGAAGATAACAAATAAATGGCCGAAGAATGCATACATAGACATCATGAATAATCGTCTTTAAATGCATCTCAAAATATTGAAAAAAATGGACTTCTTTCAAAACGGTGCCAGCGTCGTGCACTGATGACCTCATTTTGTTGAATTAACAAATGGGTTAAAAATTCGTTATATCATGGGTAAAATAGGCCAACCGACATACATATAAGAGGATTTACATGCAAATGGGGAGCATAAAAGTTGGCGGCTCAATTTAAAAAGCAATATTGTTTTATAATTGTTTCAGCAGGCGATCATTATTGGACAAAGTTTTTAATTTGCAATGATATTGTGATGCAAAGAGAGTTTAAAGTCTTCACCTAAATTTCCACTAATAAAACTGAACTGAATTTAAACAGAAAGTCCAAGGTCTGCACTGATTTCCGGGTTAAGTGCCATAAGCTTGACAATTAGTACCCCAAATAAAGGAACTTTGTAAGAATAGCGCATTTTGTGTGTAGCATAAAATCCGAATTTATACCCGGCATTGCCCTTTTTTGGAGTTGTATTGAAATCCATACCATAGAGCTTTTCAGTTTTCAAAAAATATACGAAAGGAGTTTCCTTCCTTGACACAAATATGTGTGAGATAAAGGGCAACAAAGGATAATCAGTCAATTCAATTAAACTGGAAATTCTTTCGGAGAGTTGGTAAATAAGTGCTTAAATAATGATGCATATAACTGGTGTAGTTATTTCAAGGAAAGAAAAATAATGGTCTACTTTTTAATTTTTGTCTCAATGTTGCAATATGAAAACATGTTCAGACATCTCTTTTAATTAACATTCAACAAGCCTAAAACTTCGCATGTTCATATATTCCTCACGTAAATTTCGCCAGTTACTAGGCAGTTACAATATATTTGAATGGATCTGCAAATTTAACAATGTCAGTCGACATTTCAACCTTAAACGGTTTATTCAGTATTCAGTGGCATCGTGTAATTTTCAGCCATTGAAATGTCAATGTTCATACGTTTAAAATTACAAAGAATATCGCACATTTTACGTTTTTAGTATTACTATATCAATGCGCTGATGCATAGAATATTCTGCAAATTTTTATTTAGGCGTACAGTGATCACTGTCATGATAGTCATTCGAAAATATGAATCGATTTATAAGCAAACAGGGGAAAAAAACCGGTGTTATTCTTAAAGTTATTATATGTTTGAATGAACTAACAACGTGAAGAGTGCAGTTACAACGGTTGATTGATAAGTCTGTTTTACTACTTATTTGCTACTCAAAATTATAAGCAAAACACAAATTCAATAAACCCTTTTTCCTAAGAAGACTATGTGTGACTAATCTGATCGAAAAATGATTATATGATTCTGCGTTAAATTTCTTCCCTCTGTAATCACCTTTGCTAAAGGACGCTGCAACTATTGTACTTACTAAACATTTCACAATTTTTAGAGGAACTACACTCAAAATGCACAGTTGCTTGCCAAGTAATAGGCACAATGGTAATTTTAACTCCGATATTAAACTTCACCAGTTTAACAGAATATCAAGTGCAGTTAAACTATTTATAGTAAAACATGCTCCTTCTTCACAAGCGGTTTTGCTGTGTATTATGCAATATAAAAGTAACTAATTTTTCAGAGTAACATCTGCAAAAATTGTGTTTTTTAGTTTTTTTTCGATTTGGTTTGCTGACAACGTTAACCCATTGCCTTTAGAATTGACAATTTTATTCGTTGCGAATGTAAATGCAAACCAATAGGGCATTATCCATTATAACATAATTGACAAAAAATTCCATTTGAACAATTCTACCTAACATTTTAAGTTTGACATGCTCTTCTTCTTCTGTTTTTGTTCATTTTGACGAACATTTGTGTTGCTATTTTTGACGTTTTTAAACGTGTATATATTTGTATTAATAAAGTATTCTAGTGTGGTTTGCTAGGCATTTTATCTCACTGTATGCAGTACAAACCCAATGGCAATTCATAAGCACGGTTCCTTTCCGCTCTCTTATTCCCAAAAACTGGGCAATGCACGATGGACACCTTATTATGCTGTAGAGCAATAGGTGAAGAAAAACGTTTCACTATCAGGAAAAAGTCGGGATAACGAAGCTATTTCATTTACTCTGGAATATGAAAGATAGGTCTAAAATGGTCCTGTTTTCCAAAACCAGCCTATCGAAGACCAATTTGTCCGCACTAGGCATAAAACGGCCGTTTACGTGAAGTTTAAGTGCGCACGTTGCGGATGTGCACCGATTTCAAATTGAAAAAAGGTTGTACTGTAAATTTTAAAGTAGATATATTATAACATTAAAGTTTTTATTGCGTACTCACACGTGAGCGAAACCTTATGAACATGCTTCAAAAATAATAATGTAAGCGTCTGACGACAACGCATCGACTTCTACCTGCATAATTCTACATTCACCTTTAAGATATCTAAATGTATTCTTCAAAGATCGTTATTCTAATTTATCCTCAGATTCGGGAGCAATCATTCAGTGACCCACAATAGAAGCCTTCTGTGAACCCTTTTGCATTGCGCATTTTGGTACAATATAGTAGTGAGCATCCTAAAAATCGATTGATAGTGATAGATAGCCAATCAGCTTCCAAAAACTCTCTCCTTCCTTAGAGACAACCAATTTATCGAAATCGTAATGGAGAATGGATACATAGTAAATTATATTCTTTGCGCTATTAACAAGGAATTTAACAAGCAATTGCCCGAGGATTAACTCGGTTTGGCTTTTGCATCACGCACAACTCTTTGTTTTTTTTACACACAGCGATATCCCAGTTACATGACCTCATATCACACAAACTGACACATTACGTTATTTACCGTATTCCATGTACTAACTGCCGTTGCGTTTACATTAGTCACATGGGCCGACGATTTGGGACTCGCATTAAGGAACACAAGCTGGAAATCCACCAATCTGACCTCTTATGGCTTTTTGGGCAGCCAGTTTATAGTGACCACCGTTTTAATTGGTGCGGTACTGAAATGGTCGCCACGGCCAACAGTAAGTAGGAACGAAAATTATTCAAACCTTGGCACTAAGATGCGTAGAGCATCAAACTTCACGTTGATATCGATGCCCACTGTAAAGGAGTTTCGATCACAGTGCACTGACTGACGCCCAATTCAAAAACAAAACCTTTTAATGCCAACCCTCAACTCCCTATGGACTTATTAACGGTAAACTACAACTCAGAATCACAAAAAAACAAATCCTTTCCAGAAGCCTTCAAAACACGACGCAAGCCAATTGTTCCTCCCTAGGTCATCTGCTTATCGTATTATGGAAGTCAGTGGAGACTGTTATCACATTATTTTGTTATTGGCCGTTGGCAGCCAGTATAAACAAACAAAATCATGAACTTACTCTTTCTGTAGTCCGCATGTGTTATTCATCCACCGGCTATTATTTCGGCCGTCATCAATTTAAGGAAGAAGGTGATTTTAACGTTGACTCTGGGTGTGAAAACCAGAGGGTCATCCATATCTTAAATAAATTCTTTTATTCTGCAGCATATTTCATATAGCAATCCCACACGAACGGTCCGTTCTAAAACCAATCCCATATTAATACAATTTCCCGTAAATTAGTAAAGCCAATTAGGCAGTTCGACTGACAGGTCCCGAATTGGAGCGCTTTCTAAAATAATTCCCTATTCGCGTGTGCATTCATGTGTCTAGGTAAGCACGGAGACGCCTACTGTTTCAGATCTGCCATTTAAAACTCTCACCCAGTTTATCCCGCCTTAGCGTTACATTTATAGATTAAAAACGATCAGCTGTCGGTTATGCGAGGCAGCATGCATACCACGGTGTGTAAATGGGCCAAACAAATTCTCATTAATAACTGCGTATTTTAAACCGTGGTCAATAGCTCCTTAGGTATTTTTCTAGTCGCCATTTGTGGGCAACTTATAATATAAAGGTCAAACATTGTTCGTAACTCAGTAAAGTACGTGAAATGGATTTACGAAAACACCGCTGAAAGGCCTCAAGTTCACTTCATGGATGGCATATTGCAGAATAAGTCAGCGACTACGGAGGCATGTATCTTGGACATAATACATTTGATTTATTTAGTACGTTATATTGATTTTTTTCATAAACACATTATTTCACCTCAGAATAAATTTCAATGAGATTTTAGTCGTCATGTCACTGAAATATACTATTCGCTTCCATCAGTAAAATCTGTTAGTGAGCTGCACCATGAAATTGCAGAAAATCAGGAGAGGTTATTTTCTTTTTGAGTTTTTTTAACGTTTGACTATTCATAACAGGGAAACCGTGTTTCCATTTTGCATTTCATTATTGGACTGTCCATTCATCAAAAACAACTCGTATTACGTAGTTGACCTACTTGAAAAATAATGGATTATTTTTCTAATTATGCGGAAATCCTGCATGATAATTTGAATAACAAGGACAGCATTTTTACGTGTTATTGGTTGAATGGACTGGAAAGTTAACTTGGCATTCGCTGCTACATACGCATGTTCCAAAAAACCAACTTCAAATAGCATCAGCAGGGTACCACATTTGTAAAAAATAGGGCATTCTTTATGTATTCACACATGCAAAAAATATTTCAAGGTTATTTGAGATGTGATATCAATGAAACATATCAGTTGTCAAGTGACAGTTTTCACAAAGTGAGGTTTATGTCGACGGCCCTTATCAATTCACACTTGTCTTATAATCCACGTTGCACTCTGTCGTTTTAAATTAAATTGATTTTCATTTTATTTAAATGTAAGATTTTATGGTTAATGAAAAATCACGAATACATGCATATGCCCTCCATTAACAGCGGTATTAGTACTATTATTTCACAATATTTTGTTAAGGTTTACAGAACATACAGTTCAAGATAAACATCGCCATGCATGCGTTTCTATTTTGAGTTGGGCCCTATTATCCCGTAGGGCCTGACTTCCTTCCTGCACGATCTGCTAACTTGGGGTAGGCCACGAATAACCATGCATTTTCTGGTCCAACATGCAGCAGATGAGCAAAGCTAGGTTTTCGCAAGGCAAGATACCACATCAAGTATCCCTTTCGATCGAGCAACTGCATTCCGTCGTTAATAAGACGAATTGCACATACATTTGGTCCGTGAAAATAAACAATTATTCGTTGTGGCTGGTGGTCACAACGACCATTGATAAATGCTATTATTCCCGATCAAATCCATCAAGTCAATAAAAACATTGCAAAATCGTTTAAGTTTTGCCATGCAGTCAGCAGGCCTCTGGACAGAGTTTTGGGTGAGAACCATTCGGTTTTCTATGGCTTTATGGTGAAGTAAACAACACCCGAAGAGGTCATTCCAGTCTTTCTTGTCTTTGAAGATAATGTTTATCTGTATTTAAAACAAAACGGTGTGTAACTGCTGGTGAAATCAAATGTAAATTCAAGTCAATCAGAAGGAGCAATAAATCATACAGTAGACATTCCTGAAAATTAAAGTTATCTTAGGTATGACATAAGAGAGTTATAACTACGGGTGTCATAACTGACGCAAATGCCTAGGATAAACTAATCTCAAATTGGACAAATAAGTAAATCAACATGCACCGAACAGGCATTTTCCGTAAAACGTAAAATGTGCAATACATTTAATTATACATATCCTATGGGAAGGCATATGCGTATGCTCCTTAGTTAAAATAACATTCAAATCTAAAATTCTATTTAATAACGCTAACTCTAGCCTAACTGACCTAACCCCAAACATTAAATATTACGTCATTACCTTATTTATGGTTAAACACTAATAGGTTTATTTTAAATAGCAAATATAACATAAATTACTCATTGCTTTAAACATATTAATAATCGAAATATAATTTCAAACGTAAACCAGAAAAACCTTCTAGTTATCCCGTAAAACCAATCTAGTTAACGTAGTCCTTCTTATTATCTACTTCTGAAATACGTTTTAAGTTCTGAAATGCTGCGTCTATTGGCACATATCCTCATTCAGTGACCCAGTTTGTGCAAAATACAGTAGATTGTTTACATCAAAGGACACATTTTAAAATGTTTTATATTTGCAAGCAGGCTGTATGAAGCCGGTCACAAATAAAATATCTCATGTTAAGGCTGTGCAATTATAAAATTTCCAAATATGCATAGGTTATATCCTTTGAAAGCCAAACTTATGAATTAGGCGAAACGTTTGCAGTACAAATCAGACAACCTTCAAATAATTAAATGGGTTATTTCTGTGTGCGAATTCTTAACGTCGCCTTTAATGGGAATAAAACACTCTGAGTTTCGGATCAAAGCAGATTCGCCTTCATTGATACAATCGTACATGCAAGGATTACAAAATGAGTTTCCGCAAACGCTCTGAATAATGCTGTATCGTTAGTATTGAAATGATATTCAAAATGACAGCGTACCTGCCTTGTGGAACTGAGACGTTTCCTGGGCAAATCAACTTAAAACCCCTTTGAACGTTCGAACGATCAAAAAGCATACCAGTGATGAAATCCTATAATTAGTGACATTATATCATAGAAATGATTAACAATTCGACCGATAACTCATATTGACGTGCATTTGCATGAAAAATGCACCTTGATTCCCAGTTGGTGCATCAAAATGGATGTAGCTCTTCCTGCCCGAAAATGCACCAACTCTTATTTCACATTTTTGCTACAGATCCAGAATTGTGAATGTGGTACGCAAACTGTTCCTTCATGAGCTGATATAAAATAAAGAAATTAAGAAAACCCTATATATATTTATTCTGCAAAGACTTTAACCATAAAACATATCCACGTTTTAAAAACCATTACCTACTTCTTCTTGAAATGGTAAGCTTAAGTTTGTTTTTTCTAAAAAGGAAGAAAATTCAATAATGTTATAAGGTTAAAGAAATTATGTAATGTGCAAACAATATAACAGTCAGGTTCCTTAAATTTTAATTTTGTAATTTACCGATTCTTAACTCGATGAAAGTCTACAAATAATAGTGTCAGATGCTCGTGAGGCACAAAAGCAGGTTTCAGCGATATAAATTCAAATAAGTGGGTTAAAGTGCTTTCAGAGCTTAAGGGGAAAATAAGATTAATTTAACTATTTATTAATCGGGTCTAACGAACAAAAGTGATAACTTTTAGAACCTTATCATTCGAATATGAAATTAAGAACCGTCATGTAAGACACGAATTCTCTTTGACGTACATAGCCAAACTTACGCCTTTTGCTGATGATGATATTAATTGGTATTGACACCGTACAGGATTTCAAAAGCAGAATAGTTTTAATGACATACGTTTTTCGGTGTTAAAATAGCAAGATACTTACCTATGTAATGGAATGTTATGTCAGTGATTTCAAAGTTTACTATGCAAAGTGGAACTAAATATGTATATAAATTAGAACCTTTTAATTTAATATCAATTTCATGTGTTTGATTGTTAAGACACTACTTGATGTGAATAAGTCACTCTTTATTGACCCTTTTTCTCTGTTCCTTTTGCGAAGTTGAAATTGATGGATGTCACTCATTCAATGCGATGATCATTCTCAAGTGCGATACTTAGGGTTAAACAATGTGCAAGGAAAATTGATCTTACTGTATTCGGAGGAAACTCTACGCATATGTATATTTTGGGATCCAACTACAAAGTTACATTGTCCATTTTTGATAAAAGCTTGCAATGCAGAGATGAAAAAAGTTTTTATTCGACAAAGTCAAAAAGTCTTATCGATTTTATTTATAAGCGGATGAAAAAGTGATCGTTATTCCTCGTTAAGGGTCATAAACGGTATTATCTCTTTCGGGAAATCTCGTTGTATAAAGCATTTATTTTTGAAATATACAGTTCCCATAGCAATGAAAATGGAGTGGTAAGAAATTTAAAACGGCTCAGTTGCAGGCTATGACTCCCTAGAAAGTAACCTATATTTATCTTTACATAACACGATTGATGAGACCGACGATAAAAACTGGATGGATTTCCGCTAAGAGAAATTAACGGAAGCTCAAATGCAGACTTATTTACGTGTTCTGCGATAAACCGCTCCATTTCACACTTTCATTGCCGCGTATCAACGTAACTTGTTAAGGTTATCATGGCACCACATGATGTGAAATTATGTCTAGGTGCAGTAGATTGCCCCTACGCTTAAAAAAAAAACTCAGATTTATTTTTGAGAATAAATGTCAGGTCCTTAGACATTTTTCTAGAAAAAAGCGAGTAAACTTGAATCATCCTAGGGCAAGGAAGGAAAATTGGTAAAAAGGTCTTGTGAAGAATTTTTCCATTTTCCGTCTGGCCAAAAAATGATCTTTTATCAAACTCGTGCCCTTGGCGGATGTTTTTCATGGAATACGGATCCATTTGAGCAGTCAAAATTGGTCCACACAAAGAGAATACAGTTGTAATAGAACGTTTTTATTTCAGTTGAGATTTTATTTAACATGCATCTTAAATTTCACGGATGACATTTCATGATTTAACCGTCATACTGTATCAAAGGAAATTCTTAGCTTTTTTCTTTTTCCAGTGAATTATGAAAAGCCACATTGTGCGAATACCTACTATTAATTCATTGCTAACAGTTTGCTATAAATTTACCTTTACTAACACACAGATCATTAAGTCTGGAAAGCTCATATCTTATCAGTATGTTAACGTCCTTTAAACTGCCACCAGCATTTAGCGCAAATTATTACGAGAAAAAGGTATCGTCTGCGTCGAAGCATAGGTAGAAATGCAATTTTTTTAACGGAAGGTATATAAACATTAGATTTTAACTCTAACTAGAGACCGACCGACTTGAAATGGTAAATATTATACGCAATTGTTTTTTTTCAAATTAAACCACATAATTTCCAGGGCAGTATATTTGATAAAACATGTTAATAGTTTCCGCAGATTAATTCTTTGCTATTGTTTTCAAAGATGTACTTAAATATCTGACGGCATTCAAATTAACTTATTAAATACATACGACAAAATTGGTCATATTTTATAATGTTTTATATTTGCAGGCAATCCAAATGAAGCCAGTTGCAAATTAAATACCTCAAATTTAGTATGTGAAATTATACATTTTCCAAATTTTCATAGATTATATCCTTTTAACGCCAAACCTTTTGCGGTACCGATCAAAGTGCCGACATTTAAATAAAGGGAAGTGTTTTGTGTGTGAATGCCTAACGTCACCTGACGCGGGGAATGAAATACGCTATATGTCTGATCAAGGCACATTCGCCTTCATGGATAAAATCATAGAGGCGAGGAGTACCAACTGACTATCCGCGAAGGTTCTGAATTATGTTTCTTCTTTAAAACGACATCATAGCTTCTTTGTTGAGCTGAGACCTTTCCTGGGAAAATAAACCTAACACCCCTATAAACGTTCGAGCGATCAATAATCATACCAGTGATGAAATCCTACAATTAGTGACATGATCTCAAAGGACGGATAAAGGCTTCGACCGATAACTAATATGGACGTGTTTATGTATGACAAATGCACCCTGATCCCCGGTTCCTACTAAAAATTGATGTTTCTCAGAATGTGCGAGCTCAATCTTATACAATCTTCCTTCCAACTTCATTGTAACCTTTTCGCTCCAGATCCAGTACCGTGAGATGTGTGAAAATTGTTGCTTATTGAGGTGATATCAAATAAAGATATTAAGATAACCTCCCTGCGCGCAGCACTATCGCGAGTCAAAGACCCCGAAGTGAAAGAGCAGCAAACGAATGTAATTTACCGCATTCCGTGAGCAAATTGGTCTAGCGTTTACGTAGGCCACACGGGTCGACAACTTGGAACCCGCATAAACGAACATAAACTGGCCATCCGCCGACGCGATCCCTTGTCCCTCGTGTTTGCGCACGCCGTGGACTGTGACCACCACTTGAATTGGGACGCAACCGGAGTGGTCGCCATGGCTAACATCAAGCAGGCACGAGCATTCCTCGAAGCTTGGTACTCCAACACAAACAGAATCAACCACCATGTCGATCTGGACTCTCAATACGAAGGCCTGCGTGCCCGGCTCACTGACTTGCGCCCACAACCTAACCACAGCCTCTGATCTTTTCTGGATCATGTTGAATATCACTTTCTAGCCACCCCCTCCCCTCACATGGCGAACAACAGTTGAAACTATTAACACCTCCAACATCGGTGCGATTACCTCTGACCCTCATCCCGCATCGACGAATATTAAGTTTACCATCTGCAGTCGCATTTAGTTGCCATCTCCCTTCGCCTCCGACACTGTGATTCCTAACAGCCCCCCCCTAACCACCCCCAATCCAATTATGTGCCCATTCCTCACACCCCAGTTGGTTGTCTGTCCCTGTCTGTCCTGTAGCACAAACTGGTCATCTGACTATTTCATTTCTCCTCTGTTTATTTCGTCTGACGACGAAGTAGTGTAATCAACTTGCAAATTAACGAGTAAAACTAGATTTTTCCGATGTACCTTCTTTCTTCATATATATATTTATGCCAGAAAAACTCTCACAATAAAAATATCCACCTTGTTCAAACCATAACCTTCTAATTTCTAAAAGTTTTAGCTTATATCTTGTTCACCTTAATTGTAAAATTGTAAATGATGTTATAAAATTAGAGGCATTTCGTTATTTGCAAACAATCAGAAGAATCAGTTCCCTTAAATAACTTTCAGAATTAATTGAAATCCTGGTTCGACGGAGTTAACTTAACTAATGACAATCATTCTCGTTTATATCATTTAAAATAACACATTTAAAACAAGAGTTTAGATGAATTAACGATCACAATACTTTAATCAGGGACGCAGAGCTCTCAGGGAATTTTAATTAAATATAATGTGTTATGGTGGCGTAGAAAAAGCTTTCACATTGGCAATTCAGTATTCGCTATCTAAAAAGAATGAAACATGATGCAGTACAGACTACATCTAACCGTTGTTACATTGCCTCTTGCTCTCATAGCTAAGCGGTTTTTTATAATATGTTTTATTTATGGTCTTATTATTATCTATCTCATCCATGGGACGCCGAATATTGTTGTCAGTTTGTATGCATAGAATCAGCGGATGGTGTGCAAACGTTGGCTTTCATCTACCTCTGTCTCACTAAACTGGCTTCTGTTCTTCTTCACACAAATTTTACTTGCAAACATGCACACCGTTCTCCTTACTCTTCCTTTCTTAAGAATAACCATTGAACACAAGACATTTTATATCTGCGCAAATAAGCGATAATCACCTACAATATTGCAATATTTGTTGACAACATTTATGTTAGCTGCATAATTTCATATCTATATATACAGTGTAAGTGCATAAAATTATACGTTGCGCTATTCAACATCCTCAGGGACAAATGTAATGCAAAAAAACACACAGTATGCGAGGCATTACCGTGTTCGTCAGCCATAGCGAAACAAAGCGTTAGTGTTGAAAACTTTCGATAAATCAAATTAATATCAGTTGTTTTTTCCGCAAAGTCTTGTCTAATCTCCGGCCGCGGCGTTTAATACTTTAAACCAAAATTGAAGCCAATGTACAAAAAAGTCTGATAATTAATCATCCTTCTAAAAACCTCATATTTTATATCTCTTTTTTATGACTCAGTTTCATCATTGACAAAACAAGGTTTTTTTCTAATGAAACTATTATTCCCTGAAGGAGCGTAAGATAGCTTTGCCGGAAAATCGTTCTTTATAATAATTAAATGTTAAAGACAACCGGTCTGGTGGAGCAAATAAGATATCTTAATTGATATGTGCAAAGAGATCACACTGTAGCAAAACGAATCACAAATGCATACCACTGGTCTGTCGCCATTAGAATAAAAAAATATAATGTAACGTAACTGATTTCAATGCAGCGGTGATGTTAAAAAAGGCAGCTTTTTCCCTGAGAGAGTTGCTGACCGCTGAAAACGATACTACGTCGTTAGTTATTATTTGACGAAAGTAAAAAGTATTGGTTAATACGATTGTAGGATGGCTTACCCATTTAAATTATTCACAAGTGATATCAATTTACGCAAAGATCTGTTACCGTTATACAAATTGAAAATTAAAAACCACACTCACTTTTAGCCTGGCATGCATCTTCACAGCTCACCGGCTCCATACAGCCTTCCTGCTTTACCCAGCATGGATGGCAGGTAGTGTATCCTTCGGAACATTTGAATAGTTTTGCTTGTATCATTACATCTGAGCATTTGTGTAATGTGGGGAGAAAATGATTTAAGGATTCAAGGATGAAAAATGCAAGCAGATATGCCATTCATTATTACACATTAAGAACGGAATGTCGCCCATTCTACTAGTATTTGCCGTCAATCACATTTAGGCTAACTAATTCGCAACATGTTGCCACGCAAATTGATATATGCAGGTTTTCGCGCAGTCTTTAGCATAATTGACGCCTCAAACGACCTCAGCCGATTTTCCTTACTGATTTTTCGGAAAAATAGGCCGCCACTCCGGTTTTAATGGCTGCAGTTCTCTTGTGATGTGGGCTACAAAATTCCACTCTCTTTTTCACTTGGATACTCATGAGTAGTTAGGATCCTTTCTGGTCATATCACATGGACTGCATTAATACCTCGAACAAACACCATAAAATCAATCCATTTATTAAACATTTTGTGCATAACGACCTGTGGTTCATAAAAGGCAAGAATGCAGAACGGCAGGATATTAAGACGTCAAGGCGTACGCCATTGTGGAAGCTGTCAACGCCGAAGCATAAGATGATGTTACAACCGCGACGAGCATGTTATTCCACCTAGAACCCTACATCATCTAAACGATGGAAGGCTCCGTCCACTCGAAATTTCATCCTTTGGTTGCAGTTCTCCATCGCATATAATCATTCTTTTTAGGAATACACTTTAATCCTTCTACATCATGTTCCTTCTTTTTCGTTGCTAAGTATTTATTCTCATCAACGGAATTTAAAGTGTCGACTTGTTGCTGCACAAAAAAATTTCTGTTTTTCGAGTAACATCGGTCAATGAAAATAAATATGCGCTTCCTAACAATATGGAGATATTGCAGAGCTGCCTTGTCGCATGACATGCAAAAATTAATTTCAAGCTAATCAAATTTCTGAGAATGCACGCTGCGAACAAACAAGGCCAGAAGCTTGCGATTCCCATTTTTCCCTGCACGCATTCATCAGACCTACATATGCGGATTCTTCAAATATTAATTCAAGGCGCATTCGATAAACAGAAATGTCATAAATGTTCGCCTCTGCTGTGTAAAAATGCATAAATATACGAAACATTAATATTACCACGAGAAATTCTCCATCTGCACAAATAAGCGATAATCACCTGCAATATTGCAACATTTTTGACCGCATTTCTGTACCTGCATTATATTATATATATATATATATATATATTGCTAATTGAAGCGAAAATGCGCGTCCCCGGGCATAGAGAGAGCAGAAGAGGCGATCACGGGAACAATAAGGTTTAATATCCTGACGTTTCAAAAATCAAACAAGATTCCATCGTCGGAGGTAGGTTCAGAACGGCGCCTCACAGTATTTATGGGTTCTGGTCATGCTGACTCTACAGCTTTTCGTGCAGAAGGGTGCACTGCAGGGGGTTAATGAAAGCTGTCCTACTGATAATTGATTTGTTTCTCCTTCGCCTCGCCTGGGGGCTGTGTCCGGGATGGCAAATTGCCACGTGACCTCACGTCTGCATTGCCCGCGTTTGTTGTCCCGGACCGCATGTCTGTTTCTCGTACCTCGTTTGCATCTGTCCGTGCACGTCTCATCGGTGGTTGCTGAGTCGTTGCCTGGTTGGAGACGCCCATCATCGGTGTTCGTATGCAAACTGCATGTCACTTTTCGTCCCATGTGCCATGCCTGGCCGGAGGCACTTTGCTGGATTCGTCGTTCTGCGCGGTTATCCGCTGTGTGCGGCCTCTGGACACACCTTTTTCTTTCCATGACGCGCGCGCCCGAAATCTAGGCCGAGGTATCGACCAAACAGCCAGAAGAGAAGCAACTCGAAGCCTGGCACACCATACCTTCTTCCATTAACCGCTGTACGGAGATTCTCCCGGCGGCCTACCAGGCCTTAAGATTGCCTGACTCAATCAGCAGAGATCGCGGGCAAGAATTCAGAAAACTGTTCACGGTCGCGAGCAAACGCATAACGAGCCAGAACACGCATGCCTGGGTGAACCTATGCAACACACCAACACATTCGATGTGATAACCGCGGAGAACACGAACCGAAAGCAAGGCCTCCGGCCGGAGAGCATGGTATGGCGCAGGTGAACATAGTTTGCATACGAAGAACACCGATGATGGGCGTCTCCAGCGGGCAGCGAGCTCAGCAACCACCGATGAGACGTGCACGGACAGATGCAAACGAGGTACACGAGAAACGGGCAATGCGGGTCCGGGACAACAAACGCGGGCGATGCGGACGCGGGTCAATGCCGCTCGCCATCCCGACACAGCCCCAGGCGAGAGGCGAGAGGAGAAACAAATCAATTATCAGTAGGACGGCCATTGACTGCGGTGCACCTGCTGCGAATAGCTGTAGGAAACCAGCATGTTCCAGAGCATAAATACTGTGAGGCGCCGTGCTAGACCTACATCCGACGATGGAATCTTGTTTGATTTTGAAACGATCAGGATATTAAAACCTATTGTTCCGTGATCGCCTCTTCAAATGCTGATATATATAT
>WEDG01012632.1:0-11881 GCA_017591395.1 Schistocephalus solidus
AGGTCTTAGTAGGTCATAGGTACTCGACGCCTCAACCGATCACGAGCGGCGTTTTTTTCAAGGTACGGTTCTAGGTCCCCTTCTCTTCATTCTGTACACAAACAAAAATTTCAACTTTACTCACAAATTCACAAAATTTCGTTTTACGTTGACGATCTTAAGTGCATTTTATTCATTTTTCTAAAGACACTGCCAATAGTTGCGTTGATAAAATCAACACTGATCTACTTATGCTCTCGCGGTGGAGCTATACTTGGCAGATGGAATTTTCTCCATCCAAGAGCAGTTTCATTTGTTTTGGCCGTGTTAATTTTCCTGGACCCCTAGTTTTTAAAAATAGTACACTTTTAGAACGATCAAGCATAAAAGACTTAGGTCTAAGTTACACGAATAAGCTAGCATTATCGCCTCATGCAGATCAAATTTCTGCAAAGGCTGCACAGATATGTGGTTTTATATCACATAATTTCTTCCTTCCGGAAATAAAGTTAAACCTATACGGCATGTTTGTTCTTCCTATCCTAGAATACTGCTGTCCCCTCTTTGGGCTAATGAACACCTCTGACCGCAGTAAGATTGAAAAAGTTCAGAGGGTTTTTACTCGAAGACTATTTTCTCTTCCTGGATCCCGTTTCTCTTATAAGGATAGATGCCAGTTAGCAAACATTAAATTTCTGTGGGTAAGAAGACTCGAAGCTGGTCTCTGCTTCCTGTTTCGCGTTAACTCTGGCCCAAATCTCCCACGAATTAACGCTCTCACTCCGGTAGATCGACCCTATGCCACTCGTAATTCCTCTATGATCATTTCACCACCCCTTAGCTCCACAACTAACCGGTCTCAGTTTTTTGCCTCCAAATATGCTTTCATCTGGAATAATCTTTCACCGCAAATTAGGTTGTCGTCTACATAAGCTATTTTTAAAACCAAATTACGCAAATATTTAACTTCGGAAGATATAAAGTCCTTATTGTCTGTTTCCTTCCCAAACTCGCAACTTTTGGATTTTGAAATGGGTCCTCCTGGTATTCGATGCAGCTCCCTTGATATTATATTGGTCTCTAATTGTATTTCCATCATCCTTTGCAGTTAATCTTTGCATTCACTTTTTCTTTCCCTCCTTTTAAACTAGCATTGCCAACACGTGACAACCTTGATTCTTTCCTCCGAATTCGCAACCCTGACAATAGTCTCCAGGTTCTTTTGATAATCGAGGCGGGTTCTAATGGTTTCACCTCTTTGGTGATGGACTATGCAGTCAGCAAGGTCGCATCTAGATGATGATCTCGTGACCTTACTGTCCCCTCTTCGTTTCGACTATGTTGTCTACGATGAGTTTGTCCTCTCTCACCTCCTCTGGTGTTTATAAACAGTAGCTCTGTATGCTATATTATCTCTCACCCGACAAAGAGCGTTCCGAACGCTCATACATGAATAAATAAATAAATTGTATATTTAAGGTTCAGAGAGCCCCGTCATTTCAAACTTAGTATCGCGGTATAAATAGATACAAAGTGGATAATTGCTGCACTAAGTGAGCAGCCATATTAACAGTAGAAATGAAAAAAATGGTAGGCATGTCCGATTCAGAACGATTTGCCATTTTTAAAACAATAGTCAACAATCTTTAACATAAACGGTGAACTGGAAAAGAAGCAGTAAAAAAACTCCTACAGTTAAATCGGAGGCGGAGTTCGGCGAGCCGCCAATTTAAAAAATAGGAGAAAAAAAACTGCTTCACTAAAAAATTAATAGCTAGATGCAATGGGATGGTTCCGTGATATTGCTGACAACGTATGAGGGTTCGGAACGCTCCTTGTCGTGTAAGGGATAATATAGCAGTCAGAGCTACTGTTTTTAACCACCAGTGGAGGTGAGAGAGGATGAACTCATCGTTGACACCAGGAACAAAACGAAGAGATGACAGTAGAGGTCATGAGATCATCATCGAGATGCGACCTTGCTAACTGCATAGTCCACCAATCAAAGAGGCAAAACCATAAGAACCCGCCTTGATCCTCAACTGAACCTGGAGACCATCGTCAGGGTTGCAAAAGCGGAGGAAAGTACCAAGGTTGTCAAGAGTTGGCAATGCTAGGTTAAAAGGGGAAAAGAAAAATTGAATGCAAAGATTGACTCTGTAGAGGATGATGGAAATATAATAAGAGACCAATATAATATCAAGGGAGCTGCCTCAAATAACAGGAGGACCCTTTTCGAAATCCGAAAGTTGCGAGTTAGGGAAGGAAACGGACAATAAGGACTTTATATCTTCCGAAGTTAAATATTTGCGTAACTTTGTTTTGAAAAAAGCTAATGGAAGATTATTCCAGGTGAAAGCATATTTGGAGGCAAAAAACTGAGACCGGTTAGTTGTGGAGCTAAGGGGTGGTGAAATGATCATGGAGGAATTAGAAGTGGCATTAAGTCGATCTACCGGAGTGAGAGCGTTAATTCGTGGGAGATTTGGGCCAGAGTTAACGCGAAACAGGAAGCAGAGACCGGCTTCAAGTCTTCTTACCCACAGACATTTAATGTTTGCTAACTGGCATCTATCCTTATAAATAAATAAATAAATAAATAGGTTTATTGATTTGGCACTGCTTGGCACCGTCAAACCCTTAGAACACAGAGAAAAACCTAAAACAAACTCCTCTTTTCATCCGGCACCGATGCAGCCATTGTATTGTATCTACCGCATTACTGATTCTTTTTATGTGCTCGATGAAAATGGCAAGCGTGCATGATGCTCGTTTTGATCTGCTCTTTCAAATGAAAGAAATATCTACCGAGTTTACTGAGCCCCGTGGATGCGATGTCGTTGAGCTCTACGTATGCGATCGCTAAAATAAGCTCTATTTGCGCCACAGACTATGGGATTTTCCCTGTTCTGTGGTGTTCTGGCAAAAACTGAACAGACCGTTTTAGATTTCCAATTTCTTGGTTCCAGTTACACATCCGCTTTCTCCATCAAAAAGGAATTTATTTAGTTTCCAATGCTTTTGTTGAATGTACGTTTTCCGCGTCTCTACGTTTTTCCTAGTAATCTCGGTTTTAAGCCCTTTCATCTGTTTTTCGCTTTCGTTTTGTGTTTATAGTAGGAATTTCAATTTTGTCACCCTTGTATTACTTGTTTGATATTCGCGTGTTTACAGTTTGTTTTCACGTGACAACGGACGCTGCAATCAGCAATGGAGCATCATGTGACCTCCGAAATGCCCCCCGTTGGACCCCTCCCAAGGGCGACAGTTTTTTTCTCCTAAATATCACCGGGAGTTTTCACTGTCTGCTCTTTTTTTCAACTATGTTCCACTATGTTGGCCTCGCCAACATATCGAGATACTATTTTTTGATACCACAACTCGTATGTACAAATAGGGAATTCAAAGGTGACTCACCTACATCTCCCTCAAATATACTGATACTGATACTGATACTGATCTGGATCGCTTTATTATCTGTTGTCAAAAAGCAGTCCATTGATTAGCTTTTTGAAAATTCCAAGGACATATTCGCAAAAGAGAAACTAGATATTAAGAATTTATTGCTTCTAGAACCGTCCGGCCACGCTCGTCGACCCTAAACCCTAGACCAGCCTTGGACTTCGGTCTGACTCGACCCTTACTGGCGGGTGCATATCTCTGGTAAACCGTCAGAGTCCTCCCTCTGAAATGATTGTGAGTTTATTGAACGGCATAGAATTCTGCTTTAATTGAACGATTCGAATAGTTTTATATTTTTTCTTTACTCCATTCGGGTTGCATATTTTTTTAAACATACCTTTGTGCATGCTTATTTTTAAATCGTCTTTGTGTTACGATTGTGCATGTGATCTAATAATCACATATCCTACCTTTTGCCTCCGGTTTTTCTTGACACCGTGCACGGGCGTGTTAGGTAAGAGAGAGTACGGTAGATGCAATGAATGTCTACTCTCACGTTAAACTAATTTACGCTCAGTTACCGTCCGTGCACCACCATGCATGCCGTAGACCATACGGTGGTCGAAATCGACGGCCGAAGTATAATATAATCACATACACATTCACACACACAAAGGACACGGTTGTATCGTGAAATTCGGGCTTTAAAGTTACATCGATATCCTTTTGGAAGCTATATGTCTTTTTCAGAAGGTCAGCCTCGGTCATTTTCTAGTCAACTAGGCCTAGGCTTTTATATATTTCGTTCTAGCCAATTTTGTATAAGCTTTCTATAAAGGACTACTCATGTAGGTTTTCCTTTTTTTTTACTGTTAATGATAAAACATTCGATTTTTATGTCATAGCCTTGACTGTCGGTTTTATCTGCAGCTTTAAGCTGTTTTACTCCCTCCTGCCTCTCTAGCTCCTGTTCGAATCGATTGTTTCTGCATGCAGTAACTGTTCAGGTAGTTGCACCTTAATGACTAGCCATCGTGTGCAGGCGGTGCGTGACAGGTTTCATTCTGGCCTAGTAATCTGTGTAATCTCCTTTTTGGCTAGACTAGCCGTGCCTCCAGCCTAGTTAGAAATGTATAAATTTCGATGATATTTTTAAAAATAACAAATATCGGTTTTGACGTCAAATACGCTTTTGGGTGGATAGCAAACGTGATTCCTTAACTCTATGACGCTCGTTCGCCACATTTTCGTTTAACGCCCAGTACTTCCGCAAAATAGCTAAATTAAAACGCGCCTGCAAATCAACATTTGCCACGCGTGTGTATCGCCATATATTTCACGTGTCTTTAAGATTTTTCTACGTGCTATCCAACTCAGTATGCTGATTGATGCGTGAACCATATGCGTATAACCTCGAGAAATTCTTGTCCTCGAATGGGTGGACACCAGCGCCACAGGCCCTGGTCCACTTAAAGGTTTACCCAGTATCTTCAGTATGCGTGGACACTTGGGACGAATAATTTGACCCCTTTATTGCCGGTTTATGTTCATGTATGTGCGTAGAGGCAAAATTTCTAGTCTGACTGCCGAGTGCTGCATCGCAGGGAGTTTTGTAGACCTCCTTATCCCAATGAATTGTCTTCTTATGGAATGACATATGAGTTAGACAAGCAAGCACAACTTAGGCGTTTACATATCCTACAAATATCGTATGCTCTATAAATTGGTACTGATCCGTCGAGGAGAATACCTCTTACACATGGCAGTTTGTTCTTCGTTTCCAATTATGTACACTATTTTAGCTACTGTGAGGTGAACGTTGGGACGATTAATTGTGTGTTAATTAGTTTATAGTGGAGTATTGCACAGTACTGACCTCACCCTCCTGAACCCAGTGTCGTGGCAGAGTCGAAAAACCGGAGGCGGGATTAGATGCAGGTGGCTAGTGTGATGCGAGCCTATACCTAGGCCTACCGCTACAGCCTCTACTGTGCTTGTCTCACACGCCTGATCCGCGCACAATGGACCAGAAATGCACCAAATATCAAGTGATGGGATAGCAGCTCAAATCTCAACTGAATGGGAGCGCCATAGAGGCCACAGTAAGAAGGAACCGGTGCAATCCTGGTTCTCCGTCCTTATTGGAAGACCGTATTATCCTGTCGTCTGGCGACCTTCCAAGCCACGAATTTTTACGCAGGCTGATTTATTAAAGCGCGTAAGGTTGATTATAGTGATGAGTATAGGCTAACAGTGGCCCTCCTTCGTCCCTCTCACAGGCACTAGTCAATTTTCTGAGCCTTTCAACCAACTATTACTAAGATCGAGGAACGTGTAATTTATTTTTCATAGCTTAATCAACAACATCGTGAGTAGACCCGATTAAGCTGGTGGGACAGGATCGGTTACTACGAGGAAGGTTGATCATGAGCCAAAAATAAAAGGACACGTCTTTTGGTGATCACTGCGTCTTAAAATTCATGCACTGGAAGGTTGTCATGTAATAGAATAACTCGGCTTCAAAAACATCCCGATCCAGTCAGATAATATAATACGAAAAATTTTCACCGTCACCCCAAAAGCATAAGTTACTTTATATGAACCTATATAAATACACTTGTCGGACAAGATACACGAATCACGTACCTAGATATCCAAATAATGCTGTGAACATAAAAACCAGTATCAACCCGTCCAAGCTTATAATGAGTGTACCTTTCATCAGTACCCCTTCCGAAAAAAGGTGATGCTGGGGCTTGTTCTTATTCGTAACAAAACAAACCACGACAATTCCACGTCAGCTGAAACTTAAAATGACCTTGGTTATGAGGTAGGCAGAATAATTCAAAGGAAAACACTTTCGTCGAAACCTTGTTAATCTAACAACATAACCTCATTCAATCCTGTGCAAAATTTAAAGTTACAATATGTTATGCCTGCTTTTTTTATGAAATATTTAAAGTTGTAGGTTTCTTTGAAAATTGGTTTGTTTAAAAAAACTGTTAACTATACATGATAACTCTGCACAATTATAGCTTCCCTAATGGCCAGTGGAATAGCCACTTTGTCTCCATTCTACAAAAAAGCAGTATTAAAATTAGTATGAATTTCATGATAAGTGTTTCAAAATACTCCCGAAATACGACGGTTCGTCTATTGTTTCTATACCATGTGGCCCACAGCAAAGTGGGTGTAAGGACGGTAACTTGCGTGTGAATTTGTTTATAGTGATAGTAGACTTGCGTAGCTTTTACCGCATTATCTCATCTCAAAATTACCTGAGCCTGGTGTCAAGACAGAGTCAAGAATACCGGAAGTTGGATCGAACGCAGGTGTCTAGCACGGCTCTAGACTGCACCTGGGCGTGTCGCCTTCCACCCCTTCAGGTGTGGCATTTGGTGTGGGTGCGCACCCCCAATAGTCTCTATCATATCCTGATCTGGTCATCGCGTTGATCACGCACATCTACCGCCTGGCCCGCTGTTAGAGGTAGTAGCTAAAAGCCGGTTCTTTGCTGCTGCACTATGCACCTGCGAGGAGTTCGGCTCCTTCTGATGAAGTGACGCTCCATGATTGATTGCGGGAAATGCTTCGTCCCTTTGTGCCTTTACGGCCCTCGCAAGTGATCTTACAGAAAACGAATAACATATGCAGAATATTACCGGCAAAATATATGGAGACTGAAATGGCCATTTTTGGCTTTATTAGCTTTCATCGTCCATCAAACGCAGTATGCATGTCCTACTTGTGCGATTCTGCACGCCAAAATATATTCAATGACATTCCAGCCATAATTTGAAATTTCCACGTACTCTTTGGTTCAATCCATAAACTTGCGCTGTTTTCTAAAGTTTTAACAATTTCATATTAAGGTTAAGTTTCTCATTCTATTCGGGTTCCCCTTGGTCAGATACCTCTGATATGTTTGGGGTCATGTCCGGTCTTTCTACGACAATCAAAAGAAGTACGTACCTAACACGTTTTATCTTAGAAAGCTTTATGAGGGCCAGTTTCGGAGTCTACTTCCTTTGACCATTTTTATTAGCCCTTTCGTAGGCGCCTTACCTCGGTAGACTTGGTAAGAGGCCACCCGCGCAGTATTAAAGTGAGTTGAATGGTCTAACTTTAACCCGAAATCTAGTTAAATTTTATCGTTAGAGCGAGGCCGAAAATTGGGTTCACGCTAAGAGTATGCTCAATTGTTCTTGGAGCTTTCTTTCGAAATTTATAATTTTAGACCTCTGAGTGTAGCTTTTGTCAAAAGCGAATGTGAAATCAATGCTTCAGCGCTGTGTGTCAGGGCGGTGGGTGAAAATATATTGCCCGTTGTTACGTTGAACAGCTTTATGTGCCACACGAAAGCACTGCTATCTGAAAGCAGTTGTTGATGAGCACAACGACGCGACTTTTGTATCACGCATAGTACAGGTATTTTCTTCCAGATGTTCGTTATAGGGGGCAAGTTTCAGCTTGAAACTTCGTCGAAACAAGTTAAAACTATCTTAGTATTACTTTCAAAAGAATTATGCACCATGAAGCTCTATCACGTCAAGAAAAACTTTGAAAAAATAGCACCAACCTGATGTTATCAGTTTCCGCACAACTTCTCATCCCTTGAAACATTACATCCGGAGTGAACTTGTGCAATATTTTTTTGCAGGTTCTCGCTTCATTCAGCGCATGTACATGTTCGCGTCTGTAACTTTAATGCCTTTTTGAGTTCTCCGACACCACAGCGACCAATAATCATTTGCGCGATCCACCTCGACGTCAACTTACCGTCCATGTGCGTGATTTAGATACATGCATCATGTGCTCCCATCCCTGTACATTCTTGTTGCCAGCACATCCCATTCACATTTTTGGATTTGCCAAAAACGTCTCCGTTTCTTACAGCCAACTCAGAATTTTCTACCGTTACTTAAAGCACGTAAACAATAACGACAACGACATATAGGTGTTCATTAGTCTGACTCACCTACCACCGTTTCCCATTCACATACACTGTCGTCAGCACAGATCCAAGTCGCACGTTTGAGATTTTCTCCCTTGTTCTACTTCCGGTTGTCTTGACACAGTGGCAGCACCTGCGAAACCGATGGTCTCGGTTACATTAGAAGTACGCATTATTGCTAAGTCGTTAGGCGCACCCGAATCTTGTCAGTGCACCATCCGCCAACAGTCTGCTTTCCTTGTTGTGCATGCATCTCGTGAGCACTGCACTGCACTGGTGGGAGCGTTGCTCAACTGCTTCGGTTTCGATCCTCAGGAGCGCAGCTTGTTGTTGGTTTATCTTTGAGTGGTGGCAGTAAATTATTCAGAAATGACCAGTCCGCTGTCCTCGTCGCTAAAAACTAGACTATTCATAAAACTCCTTTGAAATGTCAACTTTCTTGGTGAATGCTCAACATCATTTGGGGCATAAGGTCATCACAGATTAGCACTTGTACTTGTTACGGCTGCGATCATGCCTGATCTAGCCATCCTAGAATGTCGCAAATTAGGACGCTTGGTAAGTTCATGCAGACTCCCGCTTTAAACTTTCCAGTCGCATCTCACCCTCTTACTGACGACAGTTTACCTCCAGATGCTGTTTTCTAACATCTTTAGAAAGTTAATATGCACGACAGCGACTGTTGAAAAATTCTTTCATCTTTTTGAGGAACCATTATCTTGAGAATATTTGCTCTTCAAAACCATATAATGTTTTTAGTTTTTTTAATATGACCGACGCCATTGCCGATTTATATGTTTGTCTCAGGTGCTTTTTGCTCAGTTTTATCTACTGAAGCACTTCGCTGGTTGACTTCCGGATGTACGCAGTTTTTTTCCTTGATTCTTTCTACTTCATACCATCGCAAATTTTTTTCGATGTAATTCTTTTCTCCACCCCTGTACCCTCTTCTGCATAGGAAATGCTCAGTGGTAAAAAGACATTTGCAGTGATTCGGGCGGTCTATGAAAATCGCAACTCACCAGAAGACTTTGTCCGTGAACTGGACTTTGTCCTTGAAAAGAACGTCAACGTTGTCATAATCGAACCCGATGACCTGGGTGAGGTGACCTGGCGGTGGATTAGGGCAGGAAACTGGTTACACAAAACCGCCGTCCTGTCCGGTAGGTAAATTTATGAAGCCTGCGTAAGACCGTGATATTTTTATTATTCTTGGGCTTGTTTCCGTCCTCACGCGTCGCTTTGCCTTTTGTGTTGTCTTTACTTCATATCGCACTGCTAAGCATCCTAGCTATCGACTCCTATTGATTATTAATTTGCGACGAATATAAATGTAGGTAGTCGGGTATAGCAGGCAGATGTCGACTTCGTTTTGATCGGCATTCCTTGTGGGTCACTCCTGTTAACCTATTTCTCCAAAGGCTTTATTCATTTGAACTACCCGACCTCAGAAGGCCCTTCTGATTCTCGTCTACGACTTTTGTGATGATCCCTTTAAATTCCATTTAAGGCCACTTACACATCTTCGTCGCTCTCAAGTGTCCTACTTCGGCTTTGGGTCGTTCCGTTTCCTAGAGTAGTTGTTCGATGGACCAGTCTGCAACCCAGTCTTCCTTGTTGCTTCGTTCTATGAAAATTTTCATTAGCTGGTTAAGGCAAAAATTTGGTAACCGAAAATTAGTTTTTCAGCAAATTCTCATCAGCTAATACGGGCTGGGATAACAAAGTCCAAAATTCACACAATGCAGTTATTTTGTTCCCGAAGAACTTCAGCTGATTCTAATTAAATTGCTTGGGATGCCGATGTTTTAATACTTATATATATTCATATATATATATATATATATATATATATATATATATATATATATATATATATATATATATATATATATATATATATATAAGATGAAATGGAACCGACAAATCAAGGGAGACCGGAATGGCCATTTCTGGCTTATTAGCCGTCATCAGCCAGTCATACCCAATCCCAAGTGTGGCATACCTGGAATTCGAACCCGCGACCTTTGGTGTTTGAGTCGAACGCTCTACCATTGAACCACGGGCTCGTTGTTTTGTCGGTTGTGATGGGGAATATGATGATAGTGTGGGGCTCACCGATCTGCTTAAGGTTCCATTTCATCATATGCTACACGTCGCTATGCGACCGCCTGCGAGAGCTCTAGTCTGAGCTCCAGGGCACAACGGAACATACATGTTGCTATTTGATAAATACAAGAAAGGTAATTTTTGTGTAGGCTTTCTGTTATATATGTTTGGATATACAAGAGCATCGACAGTCAATGGAAAAAATCCTACTATTGGAGTAGTCAATTTAGTGAGGGAGATCTTTGCAAGCGGTTGGGAAGACGTAAATTCGAAAGCCGGTATTTGGCTGCAAGTGAAATATCTTTCAACTGAGAGGAATAGTTAATTACTATTGCTCTACGTCCCACGTAACCTCTTATAAGCAAAAATTACATTTCAGAGTTTTTTTCTTTACGTTTCATAAGCTGCAGTACCTGATTGAGCAACGAGAAAACTGCGATGGGGGCGTTCACTGTTTGAGCCGTCTGTTGTGCATCCAGAAAACCAGTTTTATGTCGTATGTTGTCTGTTTCAGCAAGCCCTGACTTTTTAAAAATAAACAGACTAGGTGACACGAGAATTGCTTGGCACAGACATGTGATCGGTTAACTTAAGCCTCGCAGGTCTTTTTAGACAGCCTTCGCATTGAAGTTGGAGTTGTGGCTCGAAATTCTGACTGAATTGGTGTCTGAGTGGGGTGAATGAATTTTTACATCCATTTCGTTATTCGACAAAACGATTTGGCACCTATTTAAAGAGCAGTTATGTTGGCTGTGCTGCATTCTCAGCTAAAACAATAGGAATTTCTCCCCATGGCTGAGCATCAACTTCATTATCTCCAGATCTCACGACATTTGCCTCCTTTCCTCGAAGCCCTATCATCTGTTTTTGGGTCTCGATGCCAGTAAGCAATGGTCCGGTAGAAAGCAATTTGAACCCTCCAGTTACAGCGAACTGCAAGCATTTCATGTGCTTCTTTGTGCCTTGTACGCTTAGGGCCGTTTCTGGGGTCTCCTCTTGTTTTCATTCAGTGCAGTCTCGTTTTGCGCCTAGAACGGATTCTTTGAAACTGCGCTACCCATTTTAACGGCCTTGATGAACGTCACAACCACCCTGGCTAGGATCAAATTCGTCAACCGTAAACTGCAGCTATGCTGTAAGGTAGCAACGCCCCTAATCGTTGGCTCAACCGGCTGTCTGCCCTGTCTTCTTAGCGTATCA
Source organism: Schistocephalus solidus (assembly GCA_017591395.1). Lineage (NCBI taxonomy): Eukaryota > Metazoa > Platyhelminthes > Cestoda > Diphyllobothriidea > Diphyllobothriidae > Schistocephalus > Schistocephalus solidus. Next base: position 11,645 of record WEDG01012632.1, read on the forward strand.
CTTGAGAATCTTATAGTTTCTTAATAATTCAGAAGAAAGATAGGCGAAAATGCAGTAACAACACGTGTGTATTCGCCGGTATTTGATCTTGTTACCATTTTTCGTCATGCCCGGCCTGATAGAACTTAACGAATTTGCTGATGGTACATCTCCAGGCACGGCAACCCTCGACATACGCCTTCGGTGTTGTAACGGGTCCGCACCGTCTCCTTCGAGACCCATTTAGTACATGGAGAG
>WEDG01012633.1:0-21707 GCA_017591395.1 Schistocephalus solidus
CACACACACACAAACGACAGTTCGGCAGTCGTAGTTTAACGATGTCAACCATATGCTCGGAAGAAGGGTAGTGCAGGGACAGTGACTTGCGCGCGGATTAGTTTTAAGTGATAGTAGCCTTTCACCGCAGCTACCGCATTCTCTCCTGCTCCCCCACCTTGATCCGGTGTCAAGGCAGAGTCAAGAAGACTGGAGATGGGAGAGGGTGCAGGTGGCTGGCGCGGCCGGAGACGCCTCTGAGCGTGCCGCCACACCTAGCTCGGATCCCACGGAGTGGAATTGCCATAAATACCACATTAAGAAGGATCCATTGTAGCCTATCTCTCAGTCCGCCAGTCAGCCACACCGCACAAGCACACACTGGGCTGACCACGCGGTCCAAGATATCTCGTCAGTTGGCAGCGTGATCTTTTCCGACGCGGGTGTTGAAGTCACCAAGGACAATTAACTTGTCCACCTTCAGCACAGTCGCCAGAGGGCATGTATATCCTCGTAGCATTTGTTATTTGCCTCATTTGAGCTCGTAATCGGGGGAGCGTAGGCGCTGATGATGGTGGCGAACTTGTCTCTCCGAAGATGCAGGCGGAGGATCATTAGAAGATCATTGATACCCTGCGGCAGACAGGACAGATGTCCCATGATGTCGTTCGGATGGAAAAGGCGATACCAGAGTCGTGTCATTCGGCCTTTGGCTGTCCGCTCCAGAAGAAGGTGTAGCCGGCACCCACCTCCTCCAGCTGAGCCTGCCCAGAGAATCGGGTCTCGCTGAGAACAGTAATGTAAACCTTGTATTGCGCAAGTTCTTGAGTGAATAGCGCCGTTCTCCGTTCCAGTCGGTTGCTCCTCGGATTGTCTAAAAAGAGACAAACATTTCAGGCTGCTAGTGTGAGCGGACTCACCCGAGCAGCCCGAGTGTATGGCGCGGGTGATGTGAACTGGGGGCATTGTTGTTCGTCTGAATTTTACGACCACGTATTTTGCGATCTGCGAGCCACGGCCGGCTGCGGAATACGTGAGATCAAGCATTTTTAGGGCACCTTTTCGAGCCTCTTCCCCCGCGAGGAGGCAAGCCGAATCAGATTTATTTATGTACGTATAAATAAGGATAAACCATGTCTTGTCCAGTTTACATCGGAAAAGGATTTGGTTAGAAGTGCTTTGGTAGGCCCGATCACGCGTTGTATTTAACAACGGCAGAAAATCCACACAGTCCAAATTTACCTTTCAATGATCGAATTAATACTGCTTGATCTTCAATGCGACACACTCATTTTGTGCGCTGATAATCTTTGTTCCTCGTAAATACTCAGTCTTAAATACTCTTTACCGCGATATCCCCCGAGGCGGTTGTGCCATTTGCCACATTGGAAGTCATCCTTACAACCTCAAGGAAATAAGATCCAGGAACTCAATTGTTTTATATCTGGCACTGCAGGCTCATACGAAACATCCACGAGTATTATTGGTTGCCATAGGTGAACCGAGTTCAACTTGCGCGAAATGTTTTTTTACCTGATTCCTTACCCTAAGACAAAAACTGAAGTGCCAAATTTGGTGATCAAATGGGAAAACGGAAGTATAAGGCTGTCAAACTCTATTGCACGGCTGTTCAGGTTTTACCCTTTCAATTTTCGAACTTAGGTGATTTTTGATAAACATTTCGAATGATTATTTTACTGACACCTTTTTGGTGGTCATTTGGTTGCTTGCGCCTAAAAGCCGCCAGAGATGCTTGGCAGAGTGAGACGGCATACGACCTCAGATTATTACCGTAACCTCGTTGTGGGCCTATTTACATTGACACAAACTTTGCATTTTCATAACGACACGTCCTCACAGAAGTTTCAGGAGCAATTCCCTCCCAGGTCCTATCATCAGAGTACTAGACTGAATAATTATTATCTTGCACCACGACAGTTTGCGAAACGGCACAGAAGTCTTAAGATGGTGAATGAAGTAATGGGTCCCGACGCCATATAATGCCCCCTCCCCTTTCTTGATATCTAAAAGCAGGCTGCAATAATTCACTGGGCCGTGGTAGATAAAAATCATAAATTCCAATCGATGAAACCAATGTCTTTGATCGCAGCAAACTTCTATAGAAAGGTACTGGGAGCAACAAACGCTTCTTAGGTGGACGCGCAGATGTGGAAACCAACCACCTGCCATGAGTAAATCCGACTTATTACCAGAAAACAACGACCAGGGAAATTTCATTATATAAATTGTCAGGCATTTAATTAACTATTCTAAACTATACGTTTTTTTTCTATTAAAACGGTAGCTGTCAGCCAACATTGCTGTCTGACACCGTTGTTCAAGGCCCGCTGCCTCAAGGTCATTCGCCGTCACAGCGAGCGCTTCCAGACTCGCTGACTTGTAGCCACTTGACCGATTCAGCTCGGTCACGCACACTTGCCTCTTGATAGCCCGGCTGCTCAAGTGCTATTTGAACACGCCACTCCTTGGCCGATGAAGCATGGGCCACTAGAAACCACACTTCTGAACTCGCTCAATAAGCCTATAAAGGCAGCTGCCACCACTGGCTCACTCACTCAATATCTCGGGCATGACTGGACGGAGTCAACATTAGTCCTGGCTTCGACAGTGGCCACTGATGCCTGAAGCAGCAGCTCAGCGTTCTGTGCACAGTAAATTCATCTCACAGGCACCTTCTGTCTTTTCCTACAACTTTGGATTTTGCCGGATGGTTGTAGCGCTCTAGGAACACCTACAGCTTAGACGCTAAAACTACCTTAAAATATATGGGCCTCCCAACTATGCAATACTCAACCGATCTTCAATCCATTTCACTGAATTCTGGTTGCCTAGAAAGACTAACATATGCACTACTGGCCTCTAAGAACGAAGAGGCAGTCTTTGGAATAGCAGATCCTGGGGCACTGTTGTACTCACAGCCATAACTTCCAAGGCTTAAGGAAACTATCTGTGTGCTTAATTGCGTGAAAGGTTTGTAGTGAAGACTCGCAATGACTGCAGAATCGCACACAACCAGCAACGGACTCCTAAAAGTTGATGAAGCGGATATACTACTGAGAACTCCTCATCGGAGTACTATCCCTCATTACCGATAGGTGACTATTTAGGCTCATAAAGGTCCTCGGGGATTCTTTACACTGCAAAATTAATGAATCTCATAAAATCCACAAAAATTAGAGACCTGAAAAATTAGTGCTGACTAGTTCACGCCCCTTTGCCGGTTTTGTTGAGTTTTCATCGATACCGAATCAGGCGGCTACTGAGTTCTTACATCTGTACTTACGGGATGAACCCATATAGTTGATAGTGCCATATTTTAGAATAGTTTATTAATTGCCGTAGAGTCATTGCTTTACCAGCGGACAGATGAGCGTCCTTCAGGGGCTTGGTGCAAGGGACTGGTTTTGCCTATCGTCATCATAAAGAACAAGGTCAGACGGTTTCACAAAATGCGAATGAGCCTTGTTTCAAATGTGTGCCCATTAAGCCTCAATAAACCATCTCTTATTTGTAGACATCGACTTAAGTAGCAAAGAGTATTCATGAGAAAGACTTCAGTACCAAAATCCTCCTTAACAACGGAAACAACCGTCGTGCCGTTGAAAAAGGAAGCCTCACTAGAAACGCTTGCCACCAGGTCTCTAAGTATTGCAGCAGCAAACATTTACACAAGATAATAATTAACCTCTTTCACTTATTCCAATCGATTGGGTATCCGATGAGCTGCATTAAATGGTGAGTGTAAGAGTGTGATGAGCATTCAGAACAGAAGATTTGCCAGGCATCAAAAGTTCCTTCACAATATCTTCCTAAAATAATATACAATGTAATGCCATGACAGCTAAAAGATGTTGACATTTCAATTAACATCACGGCTTTCAATGTTCTTACGAGCCGAACACCCATCCCAAAAAATCAATAGAGCAAATTCGCTGTCGGTGATATCATTCTGCCTAGAAAACTAGCTGATGAGTGGCTGTTAGCGGGGATACAGATAGAGCTCCAAGGCGCAACGAAAAGCGCGTCCCATGACGCGATTGGTGAGCTCTCCTCTACTATCGCTGCTTACTGTAATCAGTGCTCGATTGTTTCTGCGCGTCAAAACCTGAAGTTCCTCCTCTGTAAATATAGTGTCATCTGAAAACCTCCGTCCTTTGTAATCTGGGCACACATTGTACAGTAGATGACTTAACTCGCGAAAAATACCAAACTTTACGAAAGATTGATAATCACTCGAAAAGCAGCACCGAGGTATGTACCAAAGCTTTGAAATAATAATAAGCAACCCTAGGCGAATTTAACACTAAAAGGAAATACGAAAAACAAGATTAATTTGTTTAAAACTACACTCTTTTTTTAATAAATTGGCAACTTTCGAAAGCATGACAAATCGCTCTAACTCTGACTAAAAAATGTACATGGAATTTTCAGGTGAAATTGGCAACATATCATTTCGTGCGTATTAAGATAACTTTCCTTTAGTCAGCTTTCTTTATAGGTATTTCTAATTTTGGATTACAGTTAGCTGCAGATTGTCCTTGAAATACTGGAAAATACTTCACGATGCTCATTGTTCTCCGGTTCCATAAAGGATTTATTTGCAATCTTTCGTGCTTATACTTATGTGTTTTTATAGTAAAAAGCATAAAGACAATGGGTTCTGTTCTATTTATTAGCAAAGGAAATTTCTTGCATGCCGTGCAACTTCCAATTTCTTTCATATTCGGCCTGTTTTCTTTCAATATACAAGATTGCAAATGTGGTGTTCTTCAGTAAATGGCGTTTTGAGTCTCAAATCCACTATAAAAACCAGAATACTAAGATTAAATGCAGGCTAAGCTACTCACACTCATGACATTGCATGAGTTAGGTCATATACTGTCAGTCGTTTTAGGGGACCCAGCCGTGGCAGCCACCTGCGTCCTCTCCCGCCTCCGGTCTTCTTGACTTTGTCTTGACACCGGGCTCAGGTGGGGAGGAGGAGAGAGTGCGGTAGCTGCAGCGCAAGGCTACTATCACTTTAAACTAAGTCACGCGCAAGTCACCGTCCCGGCTCCACTTTCCCATGAGCATACGGTGGACATCGTCGGACTACGACGGTCGAACTGTCGCAGTCGTTGCGACTTTGGTACTGCCACAAACGTTCATGCGATAACTATCCCAATATTCGCTAGAGTCTCGAGAACCGAAACAGAGGTGGTAGCCCGATCTGATTAAAAAAAACATAGCATACTTACGTTAGAGCTCAAATTCAGAGTTCTCACAAGCGGTTGAACAGTGGCAACCAGCGGTGCAGGTGGATTACCGGCAAAGATAGAAGAAACTGCAATAAAATTTTCCGGCTCTTCGACCGTCGTCAGTCACACATGCCCTTACTCCATGCCATAACAATGCTGAGGATAAACCTGGACTCAATGGCAAGCGAAAAGTAAGTCAAGTCTTCTACCGGCAAAGCCGGTCCCGTTCCTGTATCGGTCACGATTACAAATGGCAGTTGTTGCAGAATTGGCAATTCTCCATTTGGATTTTGGAATGTGATGTATTTGATAATTTTTAGTTAGGGTACCGAAATAAACGCTTTGGAAGTGTTCCTCTGCAGAGTTGCGATTCGAACTCCGGATTTTGTGAACTTGATGTGGTTGTGGGACTTACAGATGACAACTAATAAGCCTGAACTAGCCATCCCAAGCTTCCTCGTCTTCTCTTGTATTCTCACAGTACTCAAGATCATAGCCACCTCGACGCATTTTGTGATGACAACCCATCAATATTTGTGCATCGTCCTTGCTAACAACACCTAGCCTATTTTGAAACACCCGGTTTAATCTTACGACTGTTTACAACCCATCATTCCATCCCTGGCAAACGTCTATCGGTGCCCTCATTCTTTTCATGCTCCAACCATCCTCCGCACTAGATGGCTTTGTTTTGATGTAATCTCGAAATGCTTTCCATTAGGCTGTTATCAATATTCAATTTTTTCTGTTAACTTTGGTTCTTTTTTAATCTTGTGAACAATACGCAAATTTATCTGTCAAAGTAAATAATATGTAGAACATGGAAGGTCAAAGTTCTGTAGAGCCCCCTCCCACCTTTTTCAACAGTGGAAAGTGGACAACTTAAGGACTTCAAAGATAATGGTTTGTTAACTCTAACCGTCGTCCACTTCTTGTAGGTTTCTCATTTCCAAAAAATAAAACGGTCCTAATATGTATAATGGGTATCTGCAGGAAAATACCAGTAACATACTTTGTTGCTACACAAAAGGCGAACAGTTTTTAGGTGATATACTAAAATGTCTGCGAATACTGAAACACGAGAGCACTGATAAAGAGCCAGCACGCTGAAATTTCACTGCCTCCCACACAGTCTCCTGAGGGCGTTCTCTCCGGAAATGAGTCCACACAACGAGCTTGTAGGGTGGAAGGGAGATCAATTTGCAGATTTACAGGCCAGAGTTTCAAGTGAGATTTTTCAGCTAAACATTTTCTACTTCGCCATAGTCGAATTTGTGGACCCTCTTGAGGGCGTGGTCATGGCTGAGACAGTGGCTCCATTATGCGATTGGTTAGCGTGTGTTTGGGCCTCATTGCTGTTTGTTCTGAAGGAAACAGCTTCAAGAACATCTTAATAAACTTGCTTCGACAAGGATTGGTTGAATTTTCCCTCGGAAGTATATTGGAACAGGAACCGCTCTTAATAGAGGTAGCCTCGTGCTAAGTTCAAGGGCAAATTGGGTGACGTGTAGGGTCAGGTTTACAGTTTGTTTTAAGCTAAGGTCACGGCTATGGTTAAGGCTAAGTGTAACATTAAATTTGAGGGTATTTTTGATAGAAGGGTTACGGCACAGTTTCGAGATAGAGTTTATGGTAGGCTTAGGATACCGCAATATTTGCCATTCCTGAAATTTAGCACAAGATCACCTGCATTTTGTTAGCGGCGTTCGTATTCCGGTGTCCTGCCCCCGTGTCTAGTGGCCCCTAGACGGTCCACGTGGTAGATGTGCTGGACCAAACAGATGGGTGATATGAGGGCACGGCAGGCGTTATTTGGGTTGAGCTCCCATAACAAATGCTGAAGATGGGGGGAGTGCATGGTGTTACGCGTAAGTTCAGGTTCATGCCGTACCAGGCACTTGTGCCATTTATGGTTCTCCCACTCCATGGGATCTGAAACAGACGTGTTGGCTGGGCCAGGAACGTCTTCGGCCGCGCCAAACACGTGCACCCGACCCCGCCTCCGGTCTCTTTGACTCTGTCTTGACATCGGGCACAGCCGGGTAAGGGAAGAGAGAGAGAGAGTGCGGTAGATGCAGTGCAAGTCTTCTTTCACTTAAAAATACTTCACGCGCAAGTCACCGTTCCTGCACTTCCCTTCTGTGGGTCATGCTGTGGACCTCATTGGACTACGACGGTCAAACTGTCGTCCTGCCGTGGGAGGGGAGGGGGAAGGGGCATAGAACAATTCGGATCCTTTTTCAATGTTTTAGCTGTTCTAAGACTGAAAACTGTATTTGACGTTGAATTCAGGATTCGGGTTAGAGTATAGGCGTAGAGATATTCTAAGTCTGTGGTTAGGTTTGAGTAAGCGCCATAGCGAATGTTATTTCTCGGATAAAGTTTCAATGCTTGCTGTTAGGGTTACATGTTGTCCTAAGCTGAATCATGATTTTAATACTTATCTCAACCTCCATAACGAAAACTTTATCCATTGTTTATGCTTCCAAGAAAATGGAGAGGAAGATGTGTCGGATCTCATATTACTATATCGTAAAGGCCACCGTACGAGTCATGGTAGTCAGGCCGTTATAGTAGGGAGGACTGAAATATCCCATTCGCCTTTAAAGTCACGACAGCTAACGAGTACTGGCAGATTTTAATCACCTTTTATCGTGTCTAGCGACGAAGCGGAGTGCTTGAACCACATCACCCTTCTATCTCTCCCAGGTCACAGGTCCAGTTGAGTCAGACAGACTGGTGCTGAGAGTGGTGTGCCGGCTGCATTTGCTTGTTGGTCTCTTACTTCACACAAAGCAGTCTACAAAGCGGGGTGTCGCCTTATGCATTGCGATGACGGAGCTGCTGCAGTGTAGTCCTTTGTGAGGTCAGTTGGCTAACTTCGGAATCAAAACTTTCAAAGCGCTGCTAGACTAAGTAAAACGCGCTTTACTGCGTATGGCGTGCAGATAATTCATTAATCCCACTCTCTCTCCTCCCCCTTACCTCTCATACCAGCGGCGTCCCCTTCACCTCCGGCTGGACATGCTATTAGTCGCAGTGGCTGACGTTATTAGAAAGACCGCGTTTAGGCACGTGAAGCGTGCTGGTCTCTCACTCTGCATGAAGCGGAATTCACCGTAACGCAGATTCACACACAAGTGGGTAATGCACATACTCGCATATGCTGTTTCGTCTGCCCTCGCAAAGGTGGTTGTTCAATAGGAGCTGTAGAGGCATGCACGTCTTCTGGCCTAAGCGCCATTGGTCTGGTGAGCGTAAATTGCCGAGCGAGGGAATATTTCCGTGCGTGCTTGAGCAGAAGACACTTGACATCACACGAGTTACGAATAAATGCGTGAGAGTGACGATCCCGAAAGCGTGTGATTGAGGCTCGGTGAGCCTTTAGGAGAAACAACGGATGCATGGGTAATTAAGGCATAATTAAGTAGTCAATAAGATGATCTTGTCATCCTCCACTTCCATTCAATTGCCCGGATCTCTCACATTTTCTGCCATTTGGTATGAGTATACATGAAAATAAAGAGTTTCTTCGACAAACACTGAGTTCTTATCGTCAGTTATTAATTCTGTGAACCTAGCCAGTTGGAAAACAAAATAAAGCAGAAGGAAGGAGTGGAACTGCAAGCGAACATTTGTCGTCGTAGGAATTAAATAGCGAAACACTAGAACGTTAGGATGGTGACCAAGGAGACAACGATATGTCTCAGACATGGCAAGGGGTAGGGATAAAACTAACTGTGGTGGGAGGGGAGGAGGATGGCGGGTCAGTGAGAATGTAAAAGGCCATATTGGTTGTCTATGAAAGCGGAACTGCGTGAGGAGCAGTGAGATGTGCTTCTTTCTATATGCAGAGAAGACAGGCGACAGAAAATATGGGTAGATTGATACAGTCTGTTTCGGCCTTATTCTGCCTTCATTCACCCAATCATAACCCTGACTACAAGCTGGGACTGGAAGCACAAACATATGCTCGAGTACGGCGAAGAAAGTCCACACACTGGGTCTAGCAGATGGGTTATAAGCACTTAATCGAAACGAAGTTGATCAGGGCATCGCCAACGGTCATTCTTTGTCGTTGCAGATTGGGTATTTACTCAAACAGCAATAGGTACACATCGATCTATTGGCTTCCCGAAGAAAAAAAGCTCCGTATGGGGTGGCAAAGGTCATAAACAGGCAGCCAATTACCAGGCTTAGCTCAGATAAGTTATAATTGCAGAGAGGAGAGACCACAGAAAATATGAGTAGATTGATACAGTCTTTTTCGAACCTATTTTACCCAGAATTTCTGTCGTCGCTCCTCTCTGTTATTAAGACTTGGCAAACTTTGGCCTGGTAATTGGTTGTCTGTTTGTGACGTTCGCCACTTATACGGGGCCTTTTGTGTCGGGAAACCAATAGTTCGGTGTGCGTCTCTTCCTTTTATATATATATATAAACCTGTGTTCTTATGCTTTTTCAGACAGTCGCATATTAACTATCACTCGCTATATGGCACGGATGATCTCCAAGCGCAAGGGATCCTGTCAGGTTCATCTAGGGTTTGTTTGCAGACGTCAGGCAGCAAACTCCAAACTCTAGAGAGAGTAAGGTATGGGCATTTGAACATTCAGAAATTATGAAGGTAGCATTATCTAATGATTGATCCATTTTTTGACGTCATCTTCAGCTACAACTTTAATTTTGCATATCTGTATAGTCAAGGGTGTACAGCCTATATTGAAGACAGTATGCTAGGCCAAGAACAGCATGGGAAGGTAGCTGGACCTTCCCGACAATCTGGAAGATAAAAAGCATGCCAGGTGGCAGCAAACAGAACCGTCCAAACATGAGAATTGATAGTAAGGTATACGAGGGAGAGTGAGAAATAACCGTGCCTAACGAGGTAGAGATGGAAATTTAATGCAGAGCCGCTAAAAGAGCTGGGTCGATCACGATATCAAACCCACAATGTTCGGTTTCCTGCTCCTCCTCATCGCCGCAGTTGCTGATTGACGTAGAAGACGGGCCGTCCTTGCGTAGTCGAGGCACCTGACCTTCAATCCCGCATCTATGGTCATCGTAGCGCCTCGCCTTGTACGTTAGAAGACTAATTGTTGGCAGTTGTGGCACCGAATACAGTGGCAGCCACAGCAACATACAAACCTACGACCAGAGCTAAAGGTGGCATGCGCAGGCAGTAGTGTTTTCATTTTTTTATCGGGAGCAGTTGCTCACGGATTTTTTCGAGCTGACAGTGCTGGTACTTGCATTTAAATTGGTGGCATTGGTCTTAAATGTTCGTCCGGACACCCATTGCCTTGTAGGCTGTATTTGAGGAAGTTTATCTCTTCGCTAGTCCAACCAGTAGCATAGGTTTTAGTGGTGGGATTAAGCACGAAAAGGATTAAGTTACTGCTGTTTTAAACTGGGGCAAACCCTAAAGGGTATAGGTACGGTTAAAAATTTCAAATGGACCTCCAATAACCGAACATCTCTCCTAAGCATGAAGGCATTCATGAATGCCACGTCTCTGTTTCCTTCATGTTCACTCTTGAAATTGATAGTCAAGTGCAGCCTACTCATATCATCACCCAGTCATACGCGGCGTTTAGCGCCATCTGCTTTGGTTAAAGAGTGCTTTGCACAAGCTTTTCGACCACTTTGCCCAACGCGTACCACTAAAATAATCGTTGGAACTGAACCTCGCGCATTGCACGTAGAGAAACCATTAGCCTGTCGGACAGTTGTCTATAGAAAAAACACTCGTGCATTAGTAGCCCACAGATGCAGGCGATCACGCAACCATCTCCGAAGTAGGTTTTGACTGCGCGTTCTCGCGTGATATTGGTGGTTTCATTCAATAGCGCACTGGTGACAGGTTCCGCACGCTCAATAGAATTTTATGGTTGCATCGTACGTTGAAGTCCTCCGTGGCATCAGTGAAAAAACACGTACGCTTTACTATAGATGGAGTGGGGCTCCTGCAAGTAGTTTCTATTTGCTTAATCTACCATTGCGTGAAATTGTTGAAGCAGGATGCTGAATGCAATTTCCGGCAAAGAAAAGGGAGCCTAAAATGGAAATTTTGGGCCTATTAGCCATCAGTAGCCAGCCATATTAAACCCAGGTTTCGCAACTCACGAGGGTAGAACTTGCGACCTGACGGTTATAAGTTCAGCGCTCGAACAATTTAGCAACGGACTCGTTGTCCCGGTAGTAACGATCGGGAATGCTAATGGTTAGAGCGTTGGACTTCTAACCAACAGGTCGCGGCTTCAAACCTTGGGGTTGCAAACCGGGGTTTGGGTATGGCGAGCTGCTGAGATCTAATACGTCAGAAATGGTCCTTCCAGTTTCAATTGTCTTTATCGGCAATATCATTCTGCATATAATACTTGTCATTATTCGATTTTCTGAGGAGCTCTAGATCGAGCCCCAAAAGTACAACTGGACGAGTGAGTCCCCTAACAGGTCGGTGAGCGTCCATGCTGGCGTGAGTATGCAACGGTCGAAAATACGAAAGTCCTCAAACAAGAAAGCTATAGTGAGAAGCCTTTAGAGAGACAGAGAGCGTAAAGCAGCATCGCTAGCGTTCTCACCGGACAATTGACATCATCAGCCGTGCCAGCCGCTTGAGTTGTGCGCCCGGGCGTGAAGTGCATAAGGGTGCTACCAGTTGGGGATGGCATAAAACAGTGCTCACAGGCTATTTTTATTTTTTTTTCTGCAAAATGTTATGTTGTACTTTCTATATGAGGTCTAGCCGACGTAATTCATATAATCTGGCCGAGTTAACGATATGCGGTTGTGATTTGGTTAGCAAGCGATATCTTAGTGTACACAAGCACATTTAGTTCATTACAAAAATTTTCGAAAAAATAGGCCAACCTTTCAACAGTTGATCTGACTGACTGGTTAAAAACCCTGGTCAGTGGAAGTATTTACATCGGAAAAAGTACTTAATTAATTTTGAAATTTGCGGGAAAATGGAACGAGGGGATCAAAAAGTTTTATAAACATCTGTTCGGAATTACATAACCTTTAAGTTTTCAGTGTTTCATTTTACCAGCAGGACTCCCTTACCAGCATTTTATTTAAAACCTTTGTGTCTATTTTCTCTGCTTATTTCAATCATCAAGTCCATAAATTGCATTCTACTTCACTTCTACCTTTCGATATTGTTTCATTCACTAGTATTCTTCCTGTAATTTTATGGTTATTATTGGCATTTTGGAGACGTTTTCAGATTTCGTTGTGGAAATTCAATACCAGTTCCTTTTCCATGTTTTATAACTCTATTGAATTATGGATTTAATCAGGGGCGCTGTATAGTTTCTTATTTCCTAATTGAGAAAACAATTTTTCAACCGGCCGAAACGCGCTTTATTTTCTAAACTGAAGGTGAGTCTGCATAATAGTTTGAACGGTAGTTTTTAGCGGAGACCACACTACTCTTAAGCCTGCAACTAATGTTATCCCTCATACAAAAAACTTGGTGAGGATGCCTTTTATGGCCGCCTAAACAGGGCATGGGAAAAGGGACCACCCAAAATACATGTGGCTTTGCGCTAAATCCCAAGGCATTTATGCTTAGGATTAAGTGTAGATTTAGGTTAAAGTGTGAGGTTAGGGTCCGAGTTGGGGTTATTTTCGTGTTAGCTGTAGAGCTTAGGTTTAGGTTAGTGCCAGGGTTTAAGATTACGGTGATATTTTATTCTTATCTTGGGGGTTAATGTTAGAGTTAAGACACAGGTGTATTTACCCTTCTTGAAATTTACCGGGAGACCACATTTTTTCAGTGGGCGGGGCGGTTTCTCTTCCTATGTCCTATTTAGGCCGCCATACACACCATTCCTATCGAAAACTCTTATCCTCAAATATGCTACTAATCTAAATACTCACATTCAATCGCAAATAAACGCGTTTTTAACCGACAGGTCAGAGTGCGCATTTCTTTTAGACAGCATTCCAAAGTACATTTAAGAAATTTCAAAAGCACTTAAAAACATTTATCGGGAGGAAAATAGTGATTTCATCTGCAAATCGCCAGAGCGTGAAGAATGTTGCTCTCGGCTCTCATTGGATGGCGCGCACTTCCTGATGTGTAAGTGCCAATGCCAACGGTGGGACACAATGTGACCTCGGTCTCGGGAAGACCTGCATCGCCTTCGTCCTCGTTGACGGTGACGGTGACGATAATCGGCGGTCCTGTCTGTTGTACATCCCACTGCCTCCTGGACAATTATTGTGGCAATTGGTTTAACAGTCGGTGGGTATGCAGGCTTGTTGCACTTGCCTTTCCTTGAGATCATCGCCTCGGTGCACAATCTCAGCGACATCAAAGTTTAAGATGTACCACATCTGCACGGCACGAGTTGCTACCTCCGCGCAAACTACTAATGCTAATGTATCCACGTTTGCAGCCGTCAACCGGCTTAGCCAGCGCAATTGCACACCCCGCAGCTGCACTGAAATCGGTGGACAACGACCGAATGCTTCTGCTTAGGGATAGGGTATTTTTGCCGCATCACTTAACGATGCATTTTTGAATCAGGATTGCGAGCAACCCGTATTACGAATGGCTTGCGGGACTCAAACATAGCCACAGAGAACCTTTTCATAAATGAAATGCTCCACTATAATCGCAGCTGACTTAACGCTTCGTTCCGCTTCCTTTGTGGTATTCGAATCCTCTGAACAAATGCTCGCAGATAGAGACGGAATTTGAAGATTTTTCAACGAGGCTTAATCTCGTCCCATTTGACGGCTGGAATGTGGCAGCGAGTTCCCACCCATCGATCTAGCACGCGTGCACAGCCTTGTTTGCTCTCATTTAGGTGTCTACGGTTTTAATTATACACCTGCAGCGTGTGTCTCGATCTTCAGTAGACTGTCCCTGGGAGCTGGCCGTCCAGGTTCCCAGAATATCTAACAAGGAAGTCTGTCTTCAACTCCCTCTCCCATAGTAAACGGTAGATCGTTGATGCTCGACTTCGGTAATTTTTACAGTCGTTTATCCTATCACGACCGATGAGGACGATGGTGTCGCTAGCCTAACGTGCATAAAATTCGACCTTCATTCAGCGAATAGTCACCCCTAAAGTTTCTTTTTACATAACCAGAGGTTAGTAAATCCGTCGGGGTGCCCTTCATTTGCCCGTAGGCGATCCCTTCGTCGGCGAAGAATATCTTTAAACAGTGCCAAATGAGCTCTATGGGATTCCGAGGCATTGGCTGGTCATCCTTTTTACGTAATGGTGACGTAGCAGGCCACTGAGGGTTTCGCCCACGAGGGACGTGAAGAATGGCGTGACATCGAATGAAACAATCCTCTCATTCGTTTTGAATCAACGCCACATTGGTGGCCTACCCATCAAGATAAATACACCACAAAATGAGAGCTAGACGCAAAACTTCAGTCTCATACTCACTATGGGGAGCATTGGACGTCAAATAAACCCCTCCCAGTAAACTCCTTTTCTTATTTTGATATGCAGCCGATGAAGTGCATGTTCACTACTAAATCGATTGTTAACACACTGTTGGGGTTGGTGTGTTCGCCTAGTTCTTTTGGCTCAATCCCTGATTTCGCAGGAAATCGTTTGCGTCCCCTGACCGAACAGGTGAATAGGAACACCGATCCCCCTTTAGGAGGTGTGCATATCCGATGTCCTAACCATAATCTTAACCCTAATAACAATTGCCCTGGAATTGAACGCAAATCCGCCTGCATCATGGGTTATTCCTCTTCACTGTCCTGCACGGATAGGGATGAAGATTGTCCCCTACCCCATTTCTACATCCCTGCATTCCACTATTTAGCATTTACTGGCATTTAGATTTTAGCAACTAGTTCTAACGACCAAGTCACTGTTTTCTTGGACTTATTTATTCCCTTAGAAACCCATAACTGTTGAACCCGACTCGGAACACTTACCAACTGCATTTACTGAGAGATGAGGCCTAAGTAATACCATCGCCTTATGTGTGGTCATAACTTCGTCCTCCCTGTATTATTTCGAAGAATATTTATATAGGGTTCAGCCAACGAGACCGATGGCTGGAGTAGGAATGAATTCCTACTACTTAAGCCTTAATTGAATGTAAAATGGATCTGGTAAACGCAGATCATGTAGCCAAACGAGCCCACACAGATGCATACGTCACCAGTGGGCACGTTTGCGTAAACAGAGGAGTACGCATACGCATCCACGCACGACAGGCAGCTACCGCGACAGTGTCATGCGGGTTTTTGTCTGGTGCAGCTGCCTGGAAACTCAAGTGACCAGCATGCCTGTGTCGCGCTTTCGGGCACGACTCTGGAGCCTACGCCCTTGAGTGCGGATAATTTGTCAACTTACACCGGATGCTTTCACCAGAAGTCATAACGCGTGAATGCAGCATATCACGGACATAATAGCAGTATTCTAAATTTAGACCTGTGTAGAGTGTGCAGACGTGGACAACCCAAAACGGAAGCTTATGCTCATGCACAAGAACAAGCTCAGCGCTTTTCCGCACGGAGGAGAGCAGAGAGACATAGAGAGAGAGAGAGCTAGACTTGCAGCTGGAATGGGGCTGGCGAGGGGGCCAATAAAGTAGCGAATACCTCCGCCAGAAAAATCATCAGGGTGCGATAAAGATCATTAAAATCAATTCCATGTCTGAAATACAGAAAACTGGCGATTAGAATTACCTCGAGTTCGAATAGGATACTTGCTTCACAGAGTATGCTATAACGTACCTGCTGAGGACGGGAAAAACCCTCCGACTTTGCCTTTAATAAGGAACTTTAAACTGCAGTTGAACTTGATTCATTAATTCAGTAGACCTTGTCATCAACTTCTTTGCTCAAGTTTTTCCCTGATCCGGCCGTTGGAAAACATAAACGAGTGAGTATACTGACACATTATATACCATTTCTTTTTTTTCCCAGAGACATTAGATCAGGCCTCAGATTCATGAACCAACTTCATGAAAGTTCTCGTTAAGGAAGAGAAGCAGAAGATTAATTCTGCCGTTTGAAAAAAAGGAAAATGAAAATTTAGCTTTTGAAGTCACCAGTGACAACCTATATATTTTCACTCACGAGTAGGGAAACTTGCATGCCTTGTACAAAAACGTCGCCTTTTTAGCCGAGGTAGGTGATTGCCAAAATGGTTTAATTATAGGCCAACTAACTATAATAGCTAAGACAATGTCCGCGCTTGTCACCCCAGTGATAATGCAGTACAACAGTTCTGCAGACGACTCTCTGCGCCGGTTACGCTGGCCAGATGGCCAAACCTTCACGTCCTTAACTGAATAGCGATGGTCCAAAACTGACCTCAATCTCCGGATGGAACGTTCTGAAGCAAGTATTAAGCTGACCCGAAATTCCTCGCCTTGAATTAAAGGGAAGCTCTGGATTAGGACGTCAAAAGTAAACTAATGAGGCAGAACACTAAGAATAGGATCGAGTAATTCATTCCAATCTTCTTTGGGTGACATGAAAGATCCTCGTGAAATACCTGATACTGGTTATTGTTGCTGTCACAGAAAAATTGTCCTCCCATGCCCCACGTACATCAGCTTAGCAAGATACTCTCCGCTTGGCCCGACAGAGCTTCTGGGGGTGGGGGGAGGGGAATCGCGTGGTCATTTACCATATACATCTATCATCCCTTGTTACCCTTCCTTGTGCGTTCAGTCAACAGTATTCGTCCTTCGTATATGAAATCTCACCGATTGCTAATGGAACTCACTTGCCCCGTTCTGTCTTGGAGTTCATTTTCGAGCACCGCCAGCAGCCATGCAGTGGCTAGGGGAAGTAAAAGCAGTCATCTAATGTCGACAGAGTCAAGGGAGACTGTAATGGCCATTTATGGCTTATTGGCCGACGTCAGCCACTTATTACTACCTTAGATGGTGCATCACCCAAGCTTCGAATACAAGACCCATTGATAAGACATCCAACGCTCTATCTATTGAGCCATGGGCTCGTTGTCTTACCATTTTAGGTAGGGAGTATTGACTGTATTCGTTGATGAACGCTCACCCATCGCTAACGGAACTCATCCATCCCGTTCTGCCCGTGGTTTAATGGTTAGAGTGTTTAACTTCCGATCGAAGGGGTCGCGAGTTCAAGACTCGTTTAGGGCACCACCCGGGGTTGGGTACGACTGGCACCACCCGGGGTTGGGCAACACCGGTTAGGGCACCACCCGGGGTTGGGTACGACTGGCTGGTTTGGTACGACTGGCACCACCCGGGGTTGGGCACCACTGGGTTAGGACACCACCCGGGGTTGGGTACGACTGGCTGAGTGATAAATGGCCATCCCAGTCTACCTCGGCTTTGTCGGCATTGTTCAGAAGTCATCCTCTTAACTGGTGATTTGGAAACATAGTAGTGTACAGCGTAGTACTCGACCTAAACTCCAACATATATGCATAATTAGCATTAAGTTGTTAGTATAATTACCTTCAAACGAAAATCTGGCTTAAATCCGGTCCAAGACGCAGGTATGCAAAGAAATACCATGAAAATAACAAAGGAAAGAACCCTTATAGTAGTGAAAGTAAGAATTTTTCACACATTGTTCTTCAATAAAATTTCATTTTCTTTACGAGGTTAAGAATGGTGGCATGATTCAACATCGCATATCTCATGTCTTATTTTTTATCCTAGCATCTCAGTCAGCCAGTACCTAAAGATTTCAACCCAGGACTTGCTGACTTTATCAGAGAGAATTCAGCTCTCCAGCTACCCCGCTTCTTTCCAGAAAAAACGGATCATGACCTATGTAATCAAAAGCGCTTTGTCTATTTGTTTGCTGAAGTTTCTGAAGAATACGCTTATCTTCAAATCAGTGCGTGACCTCGACCCAGCATAAGGCCATGATTTACACAGTGAACAGTCACCTGGTGAACAGGACCTTCTACTGACTAGCTTGGCATGATTTTCGAATGCTACTTATGTCACCATTTTAGCTCAAGGGATCTTGCCATCTGTGCGGATTTCTTGGGAGGTATCGTTGTAGTCCGAAAAAAAAATCTTGGATAATCCAACTATTAAGCGCTTGAGATGATCTAGTCAGTGCAGGGAATTGAGCAAATTCGGTTTGCCCCTTGAAACGAGGACTTCAGTCACAATAAGTTGTGAAATTTCCCCTTGATTTTGACTGCAAAGCACTGAATCTATTATTGCTATCGTAAACGTATAAGATCGTGGATTCTGCCACGAGATATTTTAGCGTGGTTTCGTTGTTAATTTTTATAGTGTGGACACTAACGTCGTTTGACTCGAAAATACCGTCGGTGATGCATCACTTTACGAACTGCATTCTTGGATCCAAATGGTGAACAAGGTGTTTTGCCTAAAGTAACCTGGCTGGCTATGGGACAACCACTAGAATAGTAACTTAGCAGTTGCTTGCCCAACTAATTCCGGCCGTTAATGGTAGGTTCTGTTCAGCAGCAAGAAAGCCAGAAACCCTAGGTTCGTGTAATATGGGACCGGTGGAAATATGGGTTTTACGGGTGCGGAGGTACAGCGGATAATATAAGGTGTATACTGTACTTACGAAATTGCATATGTCGATAGTCGATAGGTCGCATCTGTTTTAATGGTTCCAAAAATTTGATAGCCATAGCAGATAGAGGGTTGAAGGTCCTGGGATGATTTCCTTGCCGGTTTCACCTGCAGAGACCGGTAGAATCCTAGTGTTATGACATCGGTGTAAAACGGATAATTATTCTGCGTGAAAAATTCGCGAATCGCACACTTTTGATCGTCGAGCATAAAGCCAAATATGAGCCTAAGGCTTCTAGCATTCGTGATCCTGTCCATAACCTACCGTTACCATTCTGGCCAATTCAGCCACCAACAGGGTGTAATAAATAACTGGAAAAGATTTTTTTGCCAGTTTCCCAACTCTTTAGAATGTATATTCAACTCACCGGATGACAGAACTGTTGATTAATGTTTTATTTAGTCTTCTGTCACCGACTTGCCTTCACCCGAAAAAAAGTGAGATTCGAGAAAACTTACAAGCACATGTTAATCTAGTCACAGTGGCCCTACTCCGCGATTACATCTGAGGTTTTGCTAGGCAACTGGCTTCGTGTACTTCAAACCAGGGAAATTTTTTATTCCGTTCTGCGATAAGAATGTATAAATGAGCTCTATTTGCATTATGACAAGGACAAAAACAGCTCATTCAGTAGGGAATGCCACAGTTTTTAGCAAATGCGTTGCGTCCTTATCATTGTAGAGGAAGTAGGAGGTGTTAACTACCGAGATCTGGGTTTTTGGAGGAGCCAGAATTTCAATTCCTACAGCAGAAAAATGGCAGGGATCCCCACTCTACTGAATATTACAGCAATTTTCTAAGACTTCAGCACTTACGTCCAGGAAGGTTTAAAACTCCACCAGTAAATGCCAAAAGTCTACTCTCCTCTCGGGGTTTTAACATTCTAAATTTCGCCCGCACCACTGAATTTGAGTTGCTTATTGCATTTGTTGCCATATCGCTGCGGAATGGAGCACATTAATGTATTTCCTATTTTTTAAAATTTCCGATGTGTTAATTGGCTGATTCTGAAACTCAGATTATTTCTCATGTGCTTCTATTTACCGAGGAAATGTTAGTTAAATAAAATACCATATAATTTGAACAGAGCTGTTAATCAATGAGTTAACAAAGGCTATTCAAATAAGTAAGTTACGCAGAAAAAGAAGGTGCGAAGGCTAGAACATGAGATTTATTCGCACGAAGCTTGGGATTTTCGCGCAAAGTCATCACCAGAGCCAGTCATAGATAAGGGTGCAGAATGGTCCATGTGCACCTTTAAGACTTCACGATTACCGCCAGAGGACCAACCGAGAGTGGGTACATGGGCAAGACCAGCACTCAATTACTTAGGCCGAGGGTGGACGAAGGAACCCGCAAACGAAGATCGATACGTGAGGCATCACTAGAGAATAAATTTCGTAAGCTGCCTGGTTCAACTTCCTCCAAAATCTACCTCCCGAAAGCCAAACGTTGGTTGAAGGATGGCCAGTTCTATGTGTCATGCAACTCTAACCCCCAAAAACCCTGATATGAGAGATAAACGCAACGCTGTCGGCAATGGAGAACTCAGTTGCCATATCTAAGACCGAAGGACGCATGATAAGACCGTACGAAACGGCTTTGCTTTATCGTATGGTCTTTTAAATTTTCGCAAAAGGGCGCTCTTCTCCGGCCCATTGCAAAGTGGCTGTTTCAACGTCTAAAATTTCTGATCCCTGTTACAGACGTCGTAGTTACCTTCTTAACGCAATTCTGGTAGAAACTTACAGGGCAGGTATCCTGCAAACGACGTCATGGTATCTTTTGATATAATATCGTCTTTTCTGTCAAACTCTCGAGATCTAGCAGTTAAGACGATCATACAAAGCAAAACGATGACACATGCCCAAGTTCCCCAACTCCGGAAGCTTTGCCTGAAGACGCACTTCACGTTGGGTGTAAGAAGCTGCGGACGGGTAAAAGGCACGCCAATCAGTTCACAGAGATCTGGAATCGTCCCTCAGGCAACCCTGCAACAGTTGGAATCACTTATCTTCGGACACCACAGACCGCAATTCTGGGCTCGATATTTGGATGCTACCTTCATCATTATCGAAATGGGATCTGCTGTTGCCTTATTCATGGACATCCAATTTACGATGGAGGGGGGAGAAAACAAACAACCGGCCTTTCTTGATGTCCTCGTTTGCCGCCTAAGAAAAGAAATTATTAAGGAAAGAAAAAAATTACGACACTGATATAGCGCTTCAACAGCAGCCGACCGATCATTCACAAGTGAGGTTACGTAAGGGCGCTCTAGCGGCATGTTATAACCCACTGTTACGAACCAGAAAACAGGTTAACCGCATTGCAATCCCAATGACGGATGGTCAGAAAAAACGGCTGCCCTAACTACTTTGGCTACAGCTGCATGCGCAAACAAAGTAACCAAAGTGAGAGACCGAGCCACACCTGCCTCGCATTTTGTCAAACCCTACCTGCGTGAAGAAAGTCCCAGAAGTCGTTCCTATTTCCGTGTTATGTCTAGGCGGCCATACAAAACATCCTTACTCAGTCTGGAGTCTACCGTTCTTATATAGGAGCTTGCAAAGATGGAATGCTAAAGCCTTTGAAAGGCACGCGTGCACCCGAGACTCCGATACTAAGACTGCCAATCAATTCAGAAATACTCCTTCCGCCAAGCATACAGACACCTTCTTTTTACTCTGCCATAATATATTCTATCATTGAGGGAAATAATGGCTTAACTTATTTGAACAGGCGCTTTGCCAGGAGGTGGTACCAAAAACAGAGGAAGTGGCTTTACGGCTAGCGGATCCAGTGTTCTGCTGGCAGAAAACGCTAACACATGTGCTCTCTTTTGTGGCCAACGCTGATTTCAGGTAGTGATCACATGTCACCCCACACCCTGATGACAGTTGTTCAATCCG